>CM068726.1:7985249-8162749 GCA_035079005.1 Fraxinus americana | reverse complement strand
TGTTTTACCAATGTAAATCATGCTTTAAATTAATGAACCTGGTGACATAAAACTTGCCTGTGGGCTAAAGTCCTATTCAATCAGATTCATTTTATTGCCTTATGATAAAACTATCAAATTATGTTCCTTTTCTTAATTCCTGTGGGTAGATTAAGAAATATAATATGATATTTCATCCTAATTAATCATACAAATATAACAAAATTCCTGTGGGTAGATTTCATTATATTACGTATAATTAACTACAATCAATGTTTATTTTCCATATGTGATCCTCAATAAACTTAAATATATAATTTTAACTAATTAAAGGTGCTGTGGCTACTCTCTAATTAATAAAAAATTATATGGATCACTAAACATTAATCAATTTCTTAAGCTCATATTATTGCACGAAACTTTAAGCAATATTTCATGAATTTAATTTCAATGTACTAATATTATTCAACTTAATATTGCATGTATAAAATAAACAACAATTATACAAACAAAATAAATAATATAAGCACGTAACATTCATAATTAAATTCATAAAGAACTCTCAAGAATTAATTTTTATATACATAAATTATTTAACCAAATTTTGTATGCATAATTATTCATACTCGTGCATACAAATAACAAAATAAATAATTTAGCATAATTAATTCCTTACAATTCCACAAATATCCTCAAATGGGAACGATTGGGCCGTTAATATAAAATCCACAAATTAACAGATCATAATTCATGAGTGGGCCGTTAATTGTACAAATGTTGGGCCGTCCAAAATTACCAATAATTTAGACTTGCTGGGCCCGGTTTCAAATTCTCATTAAGCCTCTGTTTGGTATCTATTCTTTTTTTCATTCTCATTCTTCTACTAATTTTCAACCACACATTCATCAATAAAATAATATTTTCCATCACATCAATAACTTTTACTTCATTTTCAACCACAAAAAAAGTTTGATTTGACACAAAGAATGCATTTTTTTCTAGAATAATGGTTACCAAACGGTGCCTAAATTGAACAAATCCACTTTAATAACCATTTATTTGGACATGTGTTGGCTGTTCAAATTACCAAATATTGGGCCATTCAAATAAACAATTTATTTGTGGAATAGTAGTCAAACAAGACGGCTACAGTCTCTGCAATGATACTCCAAGTCAGATTTTTTTTTTTTTTTTTTTAACTTTCAACAGTGTCGTCTTCTTCCTCAGGCGGGTCATTTCGACCCGTTTGAGATCCGAATAGAAACCCAACGGTTTCTCCACCTTCCGAACACGAAAAGTCATGTTTCAAGTCACAAAATCTTAGAAATCCAATTTCCTAATGATATCTAACTTTATTTTTTCATAAAAACACATAAAACATTAACTTGAAATCGAAGGAAAATCACTGTAAAAATTTCTGTAAAAATGCAGAGAACAAATGAGCAATGCAGAGGCAAAACGGGGCTCTGATACCAAATGTAAGTCAGAATATACAATCTAAACATGTTATCAACCTAATTAACACATTTAAATCGATTAAGCGGAAGCATAAAACATGACATACCTCCAGCCATTGCTATATCTGTTTTTCTGTTTCGAAAAGGGCTTCTAATCCTTTCTCTTCTCTCACTGATGGTGTAACTATTTCTGAAAATGAAGAGCAGGCTTAGAGACCTTCCGAGAATTTGCTCGCTGCCTTTATAACGTCTTTTCCATCATCAAGCCGTTTCCTTGAGCGAGAAGGTGGGATGGCGGTTTCATAACTACTGAAGCAGTTATCCACGTTCCTTAGGTTCATGGAATATCATGGACCACATTATGGTACCGAGTGAAGAGAGTGAAGAGAAGATAAAACTAACATTATAAACATCTGTAAAACATGGGCATTTTAAATAAAATTATTATTCACATTTTCAGAGATTTGTCACATACTCACGAGGCGACTATAGAATGCTAGGGATATAAATTTGTTTAAATAGTGATAGAAATGGTGAATTGGTGCTAAAACTACTCCAATATAGGCACTCAAAAGTGTCAACGAAATTCAAATATAAGCATTGAAATTGAGATATTTCTTTGATAAGGAAAACATTCCTCACATCTAGGCCTTGAAATTCGATTTGTATTTCAAAATTGTGGTTTCTATATGTTTATACAGACCATGAATTATTTTATATTTTAAATGAAGTAACATTTCTTATAAATTAACCCTTCTTGTCCTTACAAACGATCTTAATATTTATTTATCAACGGTAAATGTAATATGCATATACAGATGCACAGACTGGCGATACATATATTCGTTACTTATCTAAAATTGTGAATTCAATATTCATTCACCGATAAAAATAAATATTGAGTTTATCTCTGAAAATAAGTAACATTTTCTATGCACGAAACTTTCCCGCTATCACAAATAAACTTAATATTTACTAACTGCCAATTAATATAATATGTATTCATGCAAAGACTAGTGATGTATGAATTCGATACGATTTCAAAATTGTCAATTCAATATCTTTACACCGACAATGAATACAATATTATGAATTTATATCAGAAAATGAATAACATTTTTTATACACGAACATTTTCTGCCTATCGCAAATTACCTTAATATTTATTCACCGACAACTAATATAATATATATGATACAAAGACTTGTGATATATGAATTTCAAAATTGAGAATTCAACACAATGAATAAAATATTATAAGTACACATTTGAAAATTAGAAACATGCGAAGACTAGTGATAGATGAATTCAATACAATTTCAAAATTGTGAATTCGGTATCTTTACACTGACAATGAATACAATATTATGAGTTTATATCTAAAAATGAATAAAATTTTTCTATGCACAAACATTTTCCGCCTATCCCATATGACCTTAATATTTATTCACTGACGATAGATAGAATTCAGTATCTTCACACTATCAATGAATATAATATTACGAGTTTATATCTAAAAATGAATAAAATTTTTCTATGCACAAACATTTTCCATCTATCACATATGACCTTAATATTTATTCACTAATTACGATTGATATAATATACATACATGCAGAGACTAGTAATATTTGACTTCAATAAGAATTTCAAAATTGAGAATTCATATTTTTATACCGACAATGAATATAATACTATAAGTATGCATTTGAAAACAAGTACAACATTTCCTTCTTCTTTTTTGAAAGCAAGTTAGTCAAACAAAGCAAAATAACGTACTCTTAGTGAATTTATATGATGTACTGTGTTTAGTCGATAGCACGTGCTGATTGGAGCACATGGCAAGTATGCCTTTGAAATGGTTTTAATAAACTAAAAACAAAAGGATGATAAGCAACAGTATTTATAAAATTAAAATGATAAATAAATTATTCATTCTCAATTTCACATTATTAAAGAAAGTAGTTGAACTATACTTTTAGTTTTGGTACAAATTAGAGAATAAATAAAGAAGAAAAGGAGATACAAGTGAAACAAAAAAAATAAGAACCAATTTTTGCATTCTCGTGAATGTCGTATCTCCATCTTGTCCCAAAATTGGGTACCATACAAGGGAAAAAGGAGAACTAGCAAGGGTTGGGTGGAGGTAACGGAAAGGAATATTGTTATCTATTTTACTTCTAAAGTTTAAACGGCATTCTCATACATTGTATGTGACTTTCTGGTGGTTATAAACCATCAAAGACTCAAATGCTAAAAAATTCAAAGATAGAGAACCCCAAATGTCATAATAAATAATTTTTTAACCAAGTGCCACATTAAATAAAGATTTGAGAATCTAATTTCCTTATGAAAACGTGTTTGTAAATTACTACTGGGAAATTTAAGAGCTCCCAATAAATTTCTCGAGTTTATGTCCCTGTTTGATGTGGATTAAAATCATATTTTTATTAGACATTTACAAAAATTGATGAAGAGAAAATTACCTACAAACCTAAATTTAAAGACTAATTTTCATAAATACGGAGGATTATTTTAAATTTCACATATCATATGGTAATTAGGTTTTAATAATTATAAGTGATAAAAATTTAATTAAACTTAATCCACCCTCATTCATCCCAACCAATTTCATTTTCTTCCTTCTCTCTCTTTCACTCACCCCTCCCGCCCACGCCCCACCCCCACCCCCACCCCCACCCCCCTCTGACACCCATTCTTGCGACGGAGGAAAATCTCTGTGTGGCGATTCAGGAAGGGAGTGCGATGAGGCAGTGTGATGAGGATGGTTTATGATTCGAGTGAGTTGTTTGATTCGGATGCCGGGGAGTGTGATGAGGAAGTAGTGGATGAGTAGTTAAACCTCGTCGACTATGAGGAGACAATGGTGCAGGAGCAGGACGTAAATTTGATGAATAGAGCCGCCAAGTAAATTCTCCACCAGAAGCACGACTCTATCAGTGATCCAACGGTGAGCGATTGTTTGATCACATATGGTGGGTGTTGTTTGATCTGATGTGTTGTTTAGCTTGTTATGTTGTTTGATGTGGTGGTGTAGGCGGTTGTTTGATCAGATGTGGTGGGTAGTTGTTCAATCAGATCTGTTATTTACTCATAATTACTAGACTCGATCTGGACATCGATCCGATCGAAGTACTGGGTTTCAGGTTACTAGTCGTATTGGTGGTTTAGTGGTTGGACCGGTGAGTTAGTAATTAAAATTCTAAAAAGTTTTTTAAAGTATAAAATTTTCTCTGAGATAAAATTAAAGTTTTTAAATTATTTGTCATTAATTATTTATGTATTTTTAGATTATTTTGTTAAATATTCAATTAAAATTAGGGCTATAATTTTTTAAAATATATATACATATATATATATATATATATATATATATATATATATATATATATATATACAGAAATGATCTAATGAGCACCGGTGCTCATCTTATCCTAAGCACCAATGAGTTGTGAGTTCCAATCCACCAATGATCTAATACAGAAATGATCTAATGAGCACCGGTGCTCATCTTATTCTAAGCACCGATAAGTTGGCACATTAATTCATTGGTGGATTGGAACTCACAAAATCTTTATCCACCAATGAATTAATGTGCCAACTCATCGGTGCTTAGGATAAGATGAGCACCGGTGCTCATTAGATCATTTCTGTATATATATATAACGCGAACTATAAATGATTTCCCAAGCATTGTGCTTAGGTGACACACTACATTAATGGGTAGTTTGTTTGTCACCTAAGCATGGTGCTCAGCATAAACTAAGCACGGTTACATACTACTGTAAATAAATAATAATAAACTATTGAGCTCTAGTGATTAGGCTACTTACCTTTAGGTCTAAGTCTCAAATCTTTTGAACACCAAAAATTTAAAAGAAAACTTTTTAAATTTGGTCAAACTAGTCAATCGGGCTGGTTTAATATAAAAACTACCTACTTTTTCAGCCCAAATAACGCAAAAGGAACGAATCCGACTAAGTACAAGAACACGAAGATAGCATCCAAAATAGGTGGCCCAAACCCTTGAAAGTGGAGCAAAACCACACGTTACCGAATGGCGAAATGCACCGGCGGGTTAGTCAGAGAATCATGGAGGAACCACCAAATTTTATTTTATTTTTACTTTACGTTTATATTTTTAAATTGTTTTTAAAACATAAGTAAATAAGGAAACAAGATGAGAAATGGAGACCAGACTCCTCAAAATTACCGAAGGGCCACGCGACGGAGAGAGATACACCGACATCACCCTTTTGTCATCCGTGGTTACTCGTTACCATATGTAAGACTCCATATATAAGGGTATGTTTAATAAATATTATTGAGAAAATAATGTATTTTAAATGGTGATATGATAAGAAATATGTGATTAAAAAGTAAGGAAAAGTTATTGATGTGATGGAAAATATTATTTTATTGAAAAATGTGTTGTTGAAAATGAGTTTTAAAATAAAGTGTACCAAACAGGGGCTAAATATTCGTCATGTCCAAAAGTCAACTTCAGACCAATCAAACTGATTTTCGATGAGTAGTCGATAGGAATTATGCATAGTCATATATGAAATTCAAATTTTGAACATATCATTCAATAATCTACTCTACATAGATTTCGCTTTATTTAGTTCCATTTCAGTTTAGTTTTATTCTATAAAATAGAATTTTCAAAAAAAATTAAATTAATTTTAACTATGAATAAGGAATCTTTATATCGCGTTACTAAGGACCTCGTTCAAAAAAAAAATGCTGCCTAACAGCTTTACGAGACAAACTAATAAAAGGACCACCTATATTTTCATGCAGGAAAAGGGGTGGTCTCGACACGATGGGGATACACAAACTAATAAAAGGACCAATTATATTTTCATGCAGGAAAAGGGGTGGTCTCGACACGATGGGGATACACAAACGGGGGTTGACAAAATTTTCCTTTTTTTTTTAATCGTTTGAAACAAAAAAAAATTCTTAATTTTTCTTGGTAATAATTGAATTGACTCACATCTTCAAACCCTAGCCAGTTTTCTTTTATGAACTAGTTAATAATGCATTCGTGAGCATAAACGGTGCATGTCGGATATAACTTTCTTCAATTCTATCCATCTCCGTTTAATGCTCTTACTTACAACCTACTATTTTCTACGCTCAAATCGAATTTGTTCTGCTTAGATATTACAGTCCAATATTTTAAAAAATAAATAAATAAATGAAATGGCGCCTGTAATTAATCACCGTTTATTGAAAAAGTGACAAAACCGCCAACATCATTGTTTTCCCGAGCCATTCGCCAAAGAGAGAGAGAGAGAGAGAGAGAGGTGGCCATGAATGCATGCATGGAGTAATAATGTACTGTTATAATTTGGGCCTCCAATCACCACTATTCCGAGCTCAGTCAATCCAAATCGACACCACAATTCAACCAAAACCAATCACAAATCGAAAACACCTTCCCAAGGACCGAATCGGCTGCTCCAATGTTTTCAGCCCACAAAGAACTAGTGATGGAAAGTTTACAGCCAAAGAAAGTAGCCACAAAGGCTAGGCAGAGAAGGGAGAAGGACGGGTCTCTCAAGAGAAAGGGCACACAGCCGAAATGCACAAAGCAAAAACAAAGAAACCGGTTTTCTCTCTTTCTCAAAAGGCTGCCAATCAATTCCACAAGAAACCAACAGTAATGGGCATTAACTTAAAGGGAAAATTACACAAAACCCTACCTTTGAAGATCCAAATTCAAAAATCAGGGGTGAAGGTTCGATTGTTCAAAAATCAGGTATTTGATATTTAAATATTAAATATTATATATACAAATTTCACCCCAAAACCCTAAAATCATTTACCACTCTCATCTCCCTCTTTCTCTCTCTTCCCGCCTCCTTTCTCTCTCTCTCATCTCCGGTCTCCGTCGACGAAGACCACTGTTACGCCTCCTCTCTCTCTCTCTCTCTCTCTCTCTCTATCGTCTCCGTCGACTCCTCACTGTAACGAAGACGAACCTCACTGTGATGCCTCACTGTGCGGTGGTTGAATTTGTGATGGTCGAATTGGTCCAATCTACAACGCCGATCTGCCAGAGTCTAGAATTTTTTTGTTTTTATGCAATCTACTGTGTGGTGGTCAGCGGTGGTGGTGGTGGCAATGAGGTGGTGCAGACTTTGGTTTTTGTTTCTGGTGAGGTTGGAGTTGGCTGCAGTGGTGAGGTTGTGGTGACGTCAGTTTTTGGGGGGGGTTAGGTGGTGGTGGTTGGTGGTGCAGGTGGTGGTTGTTGTGCAGGTTTTTTGTGGTGTTGACGGTTTCGGTGGCAGTTTGACTGTGGATCTTGGTGGTGAGGTTACGGCGACATCGGTTTGGGGGGGGTTTAGGTGGTGGTGGTTGGTGGTGCAGGTGGTGGTTGTTGTGCAGGTTTTTGTGGTGTTGACGGTTTCGGTGGCAGTTTGACTGTGGATCACCGGAGGTGTCGACGGTGCGATGGTGTGGCGGTAGTCTGTGACCAAATGTCACAAATATTTGGTCATCTGTGACCTAACATTTGGTAATCTGTGACCAAATGTTTGGTAATCTGTGACCAATTACTCAACTGTGACCTAAAAATTTAATAATACGTGACTCAAAAATAATCTGTGACCAACTAATTTAAAAATTTGTGATCTCAAAATAATTCGTGACGTAAAATTTTTTTGATCTGTGACCTCGAAATAATGTGGACAAAAATTTTGACGATATGTGACAAATAAATAAATTTGTAACTTATAATTATGAATATGTGACCATTAATTACAAACTGTGACTTTATTATCTTTATTTAATCAATATTTTTAATTAATTAGGTTTCACCTGATTTTTGAATTTTTAAACTATTTACCTTATTTTTGAATTGAGGTAAAGAATACACCTTAAATATGAATTTTTCCCTAACTTAAATAGGTTAGGTTTAGGAATGGGCTTTTAGGTCAAATGGTAGGCCCAATATAAGAGGGTCAAGTGGGCTAACACCTTAAAGCCGTCCACGTCATTTGGGTTGGGCAATGAGCAGCACTGATATAATTAAGCTGCTTCAAATTGCTCAAATGGATTACGTGCATAGTTTGGTCAATTGTGGTGTCGAAACATTTCACTTCAATCATCGACCGAGGCCTATGAAGTATAATCCAAAACTAAAACCAAATAAAATTATAGCCTGGGATTTATTGGGTATTAAAACCCAACACGTACAATCATGGGTATTCGAGTTGGATTGCTTGTAACTTCTTATAAAGAAATATAAAATATGAAAAATGAGATTTAGGTGAGAAGAGAATTTATTTTGATACTTAATAGTGCAGATGCATGAACTTCTTTATATATTCATGAAGTTTTGTTTCTGCCTCAGGTGTAAGCAGAAATGAAAAGTGAAATGGGAGGGAAGGGTTTTCTTGCTTTAATGGTGATATATGTTATTGGGGTAGGGTGTATAGAGGGTAAGAAATTAAGAGGACATGGAGAGGAAGAGGAAAAACAAGAATGGTTTGTTGATGGTAATGGTGACAGCAGTGGAGAGAGCAGACTAAATATCGCACGTTCATTTACTCGGGGAAACAGGTTGGGTTTTAGTTATCATTACGACAAGCATGATGGTCATGTTGGAAAACCTGATTGCATAGGTAAAGGTGGTAGTGTTGGCGAGGGAGGCAATGGTGTGGCATTGGTGGAGGTGGCCATAATGACGATGGAAAGCACCATAAGAAAGGGACAAAGCATCATCATGCAGGACGACCAATTGGAGGAGGTGGTGCAATTGGAAAAGGAAAAGGTAGAGGAGCAAGAATTGGGAATGGAACTAGGAAAGGAGGTGGACATGATCCGGGAAGGACTATAGCGGAAGGTGGTGGTAATGGGGGTTGGTAAACCAATTGGTGGTGGAGGTGGTGTTAGTGGAGGTATAGGGAAAGGAAATGGTGGTGGTGTGGGTGGAGGAATAGGCAAAGGAATTGGGGGTGGTGGTGTCGGTGGTAGGATAGGAGGTGGCATTGGAGGAAGAATAGGTGGTGGTGCTGGTGGAGGAATTGGTTGTGGTGGAGGGATCGGAGGTGGCACTGGTGAGGGAATTGGTGGAGGCGTGGGTGGGGGAATTGGTGGTGGTGTGGCTGGTGGGATAGGAGGTGGCATTGGTGGAGGAATAGGTGGGGGTGGGGGTGAAGGAATTGGTGGTGGTGGAGGAATAGGTGGTGGCGCTGGTGTAGGATTAGGCAAAGGAACTGGTTGTGGTTTGGGTGGAGGATTTGGTGGAGATGTAGGAGGCAGTGCCGGTGGAGGAACAGGTGGGGGTGGAGGAGCTAGTGATGTAGTTGGCGGGAGAGGAGCGGGTGCTGGTGGAAGAATAGGCAAAGGAATTGGTGGTGGAGTTGGTGGTGTTAGAGGTATAGGAGCTGGTATAGGCAGTGAGGTTGGAGCAGGTATTGGTGGTGGAGAAGGGGGTGGCTTTGGAGAAGGTGGCGGAGTTGGTAGTGTACTAGGTGGAGGTGCTGGCGACGGGGGAGGAGTAGGGAATGGAGGTAACAGAGCTAAACTGAAGAAACCTTAGGGTAAAACCATTCGTACACGGGGGTTTACACCCTCATTTACACTCCCCTCTCATGAGGGGGAGGGCCCACGATGAATAAAATAATCGTGGCCCCCCCTATTGTGAGGGGGGCACGTGGGGCCAGGTAAACGGGGGTGTAAATCCCCGTGTACGAATAGCATAGTCCGAAACCTTAATATCAAAAGCAATCAGCTGGCTCTTTTGCTTGCTGGATATCTGATTCTCAAATAATTTAGCTGGCAATATTGCTTATATTTCAATCTCCTGTATACTCCTTTATGTATCCAACTCTCACTCGTAAGATCCTACGTTGTGGTTTCTTAATCATTAAATCACCTCTTCCACTAGCTTTATGAGACATAATTAGTTAGTATTCGTGGTGGTAGGCTGAAAGTAGGCTTTTAAGAGCTATTCTAGTGCACAATGATGATTAATTTGCAGCCATCACTAATGCATTAAGTTAATAATCTGCTTTTTAAAATAAAACACAAAGTTATTGTCCTTTTAAGTGCATGACACTGGTTAGGTGACATTGACAGTGTTTATTCTTTTTGACTAACCAAAAGGCTGCATTTGGTTAGTTGCATGTCCAGTTAGAGGCGTAAAGCAGGCTGGTTGGATTGCCTGGCCCAGCGCTTTTAGGGTGGCATGGCACGACCCACACTTTCTTGCTACCAGACCAGGCAGCCTTGCAGAAAAGTGCAAGGTCTAGCACAAAAACCTGGGCAAGTCACCAGGCTCACACCTTTTCAAAACTGTTTTTGATTTTCTTATTATAGCGCACGCGGGCCTACCCACCCATGCTTGGCACCAACTGTGCTGGACACTTGATGTGCTGAGCCACCCTGGAACCGGGCAGCTGGGCATAGGTTGAAACCACTGTGTACAAATAACCATAGGGCCGGCAATTCAGTGCAATTAGCAATATTATATGAAACATTAATATATATTCTTTGGTCTTCTGATTTACCAAGAAAAAATCTTATGCAAAAAACTGGAAGTGACTACCTGTCAAGTTTAAAGATAAAAATTTATAGAACTACATGGCAATGAAAATTTGAATCTACCTGAAATAGTTTAATCCTGGCCATACTAAAGCTTATATAACAGAAAAATTAGGACCCTTCAATTATCTGAAGAATTTTTTGTTGCCATTCTTGATACAAAAATTTATTTTTAGTTTCTTGATGCTTATTCAATGAGCAGGTTTGAAGGATTATTAAGATACTGCTTCAGACGACTGATTTCATAAGCTACGTCTAGCATGGTTGGTCTAGTGGCCGGATTGTACTGTGTGCAGATTAGCCCGAGTTCGATCAATTCCAAGATCACGTCACGCCATATCTTGCGGCTGTCATGTTGAATGGTGGCGCATGGTGCACACCTTTCGATTGCTCCTTCAACAATTGGCTCGAGCCTGTTTGGGTAGTGCCTTTTAACCCATTCTTGAAGACTCGGACCTTCTTTAAAAAGGATATCCGTCGGGCGTCTCCCCGCCACAATCTCTAACAGAAGTACACCGAGGCTATAAACATCTCCTTGAGGTGATGCCGGCTTTCCCATTCCATATTCTGCAATTGGAAAGACAAATTGATATTGGTCAGTAGGGGCTATTATGATCAACATAATTATGCTAATAAAAAATGATTTAGACATTAAAACGTGACATGTACTATGTAGTCCTGTGCAGAATTTTGTGTTCTGATGTCAAATAATTCGCATATTTTTTGAATTTCAGATATTTTATGAATAGAATATTATGAAGATCACTTACCGGGAGCAATATAACCAACTGAACCACAAACCAAACCATCTGTAGATCCGAAGGAATAAGCTGCTGAATCATTGACAGAAACATTCTCATCGGCAACTTTTACCATTCTTGAGATGCCAAAATCAGCGACCAAAGCTGTCATATCGTCATCGAGGAGAATATTGTTCGGCTTAAGATCACAATGCACAACTTTTATCGGTGAATAGTGATGCAGATAGGTCATCCCTTCGGCCACATCACTGCAAATGCTCACAAGCTGAACCAAATCCAATCCACACTTTGGTCCATGGCTCGGATACAGGTGATTTTCAAGGCTTCCATTTGGCATCAGGGGAAGGACAATGGCCTTAAAATCTGGCCTGCTGCATATTGTTATGATCCTGATCAAATTTCTGTGTCTGGTTCTTTTCAAAATTTGACATTCCCTTTTAAAGCTCCCGGAAATTTCTCCATCTGCTTTAGAGTGCAGAACTTTCACAGCTATCCTCGTGTTATCTTGAAGAACTCCTTTATAAACATGACCAAATCTACCTGATCCGATTAGGTTTGAGGGACTAAATCCTCCTGTGGCTTCCATGAGTTGTCGATGAGAAATTCTTGGGTATTTTATCTCTTTTCTCATTGCTTCTTCTTCATCTTCAATGCCCCTCAGATTAAAAACCGATGATTGCCTCCTGAATTTTGACCCGAGTACAAGGTGATATCCAGCTATGCAGAAAATAGGAGTGATGACTAATGAAAGGAGAATTGCCACAAATAACTTGCGAGTTCGTTTCCTGTGACATTTTCGCATGCCTTCTATGGAACCACAAAGCCGGTTATTCCCGAGGAAAGATTTGATGGTCAGTGATGAAAATGCACCGTTGTTTGTTATGTTTCCACAGAAGCTATTGTAAGAAAAATTCAGTTGCTTCAGAGTAGATGAAGCCTGCAGAGAATCTGGTATCTCTCCTGTTAATTGATTGAAGGACACATCAAGTTCTTTGAGATACGGCAAGTTTCCTATAGACGCAGGAAGTGGCCCTTCAAAAATATTTCTCGAAAGGTTGAGGTTCTCGAGAGCAATACAGCTTCCAAGTTGGGAGGGGATCGTGCTCGAGAGGTTGTTTGATGATAGGTCAATGGCTAGAACCATGTTCATTTTAGTCAGCTCCAGTGGAATATGCCCATGCAGGTGATTGCCGGATAAGTTCAAGTATAGTTTCAAACTACTCAGACTGGCAACTTCACTTGGAATTGTTCCTGAAATCCTATTGCTAGAGAGGTCAAGAATTTCCAAGTTAATGCATTGTCCCAGTCTTGGTGGGATTGTACCTGAGAGCTGGTTATCATAAAGCAAGAGTTTTCTTAGCTGAGAAAGGTTAGCAAAGCTATCAGGGATTGTACCGCAGAGTTTGTTTTTCGACAAATCAAGGAGGCCTAAATGGGGAACATTGCCAAAAGCCGAGGGAATATGGCCAGAGAGTGAATTATTCGATAGATACAGTCTCTCCAGTGTCCCGAGTTGACAAAGTTCAGGAGGGATTGAACCATTGAAAAGATTACTAGACAAGTTCAATAGAGTGAGATTTACAAGATTTGAAATTTGTGGAGGAATTGGACCATGAATATCATTATCATCAAGATTTATCTTCGCAAGTTTAGTAGAGAGAGTACCAATAATAGAAGGCAACTCTCCCCCAAGATGATTTCCTGCCAAATTGAGTTCTGTCAAGTTAGAGCAATTAGCCAAAGAAGCAAAAAATGGTTTGAGGTCAGTGTTACCATTATGACTAGAGAACCGGTTGTAGGACAACTGCAGAATTTGCAAGTGTACCATTTTACCCACAAGCTTCGATGGTAACTCTCCGGTTAGTGAGTTCGACCCCAAGTCGAGCCATTCTAGTTTTGAAGAGTTTGAAAGGGCTTGAGGAACTTCGCCCACAAGATGGTTTGACCAAAGAAGGAGATATTTCAACTCTTTAAGCTCACATTGATTGTTCAACTGGATTTCCCCAGTAAATGAATTGTTGGAAAGGTCTAAATACTCAACATAAGAAGTGCCATTACAAAAAAGTGACATTGGTAGGTCACCTGTTAGCTTGTTACTTCCCAAATGAAGATACAATAATTGATGAAGAAATCTCAACTCATTTGGGATGTATCCTTCAAGACGATTGGATGATAAGTTGATCGCTTCAAGTCGGGAAAGAGAACCAAGTTCAGCAGGGATATGACCTTCAAAGAAATTCCCGGACAGATCAAGAATCACCAAGTAAGAAAGCTTGGAAAGAGATGGTGCAATAGTTCCTTGTAGCGATTTTTCCTTTAGAATAAGTTTTACAACTCTATTCCCTTTCTTGTCACAAACTATACCTGACCATTTGCATACATCAGGAGAATTCCAGTTCTCTAAAGCATTTTTAGGGTCACGAGTGATTTGAGACATGAACGATACAAGGGAAACTCGATCGTTCAAAACTTGTGTCCCATTTTCTGCATGTACCACGTAAAATACTATGACCAAGAAAAGTAAATCGAACGTGAAAGATTTTAGATACCCCATTATACATATACGATAAATTGATCGTATAGAGAGAAGGAAGAATTCCGAGTGAGAATAATAAAAGTAAATATAAGAGGGTTGAGGAAAAATGATGTGCACTATGTAATAAGGGTGTCTGTGTCATTAGGGATGTCCAACAGTGAGAAGATAATGCAAGAATTGGGAACCATTTCTGCTAAATTTATAGGAAGCCTATCTTTGACTATGAGCATTGAACACGTGTGAACTGTTTCGCGCGGTGTAAGCTTTGTTAATTACGTCCTTGTTTAGTCCCAAATTTTTAAAACTCATTTTTTTCGAACTTATTTTCAACCAAACATTTTATGAAATTCACAAAATTTATAACTTTTGAATCATGCGTTTCATTATTTTTTTCAAAATTTACTAAAAATCTATTTTTTTAGCAAAACCAAAATTTAGGTTATTAGGCCTAACTATGTGTTCTGTGGTTCCTTGAGGGATTAGTGTAAATAATTAGCGGACGATGTATTGTTAAATTTTAGATAATTTAGGTTATAAGCATGCTTAAGATTTGTCGATAGGATAAAATATGGAAAACTTTCAATTCTAGTAGAGATGTCGAGCTCAAGTTTGATAAAAAAAAATTTAGTATATTTTTATAAAAGTTAATTGTTGACTTCGACAACTTTTAAGCAATCAAACAAACACTCATAATGTTCCCTTTAATAGTGAATAAAAAGTTGGCACTTGCTAATTAATTGAAGATCAGAAAGGTTGCTCAGTTGAGCACCGGCGAATTCATCATACAGAAAACCCTAGAATGTGATAAAGTATGGTTTTCATGCCAATACAGAAAAGATTAGGGAAGAAAGGGAGTTGGACTGTGTGAAGTGTAATCATAAATTTTTATGTTATTTCTTTTAATCGTTGTGTTTGTATACACGAATCTAAAATTCATTTTTTTATTCTCAATCATATATTTTCTCAATAAAATATTTTTGCACTAAAATTCAAGATTTTTCTTTACATTTTAACCACACATTTTAATTAAAAAAATCATTTTTTCAAAAAATCTGTTTTTAAAAAATCTACATTAAACAATGTCTTAATCTGAGTGCACAAGGAATAATTTTATAGAACCGCAACAAAATGCGAGTCGATGAATTAAGCGCCTTTGGAACTTGTTCATAATCAATTTAATTATAAGTAATATTTGTAGGTCTCACGGAGTGCAAAAATAAAAAGTGATTTCACCGTTTATAAGCCTCAACGGGCCTTTGATCCAATTACTATTAAACAATTACATTTTATTTGAGACACATTAAAATTTTCATTCTAATTCTTCTACTCATTTTCATTCACACATTTTTCAATAAAATAATATTTTTCATCACATCAATAGCTTTTCATTCTTTTTCAATCACATATTTTCCATCAATCTACTATTTCAAAATAATGTGGCTTAAACACACCCTTAACGTGGAATTATATATATTATGCACAGTTTAATTTGACCTCATGACATGGACCCTGATCTTAAATATACAGTGGCGAATCTCCACTGTGCGTGTTAGATGGATTTTTTTCACATAAATAATAAAAAGTAGGTAACTTTAAAAAGAGACCAGCAATCAATTATATGCAGATCATATATTTGGTTGGTAGAGTTTATTGTAATTTAATTAGAAAAAGTTAGCCTAAAATGTTGACCGTGCTCCTCAAATATTTTTATGGAAAACTTTATAACCCTAAGGAGACGCGTATAAGAAAGAATAACTTTATATAGCATAAATGGTGCTACAATATCTGTTTAGTTAGCGAATTGAAGTTAATTAAATGAAAGAGTATGAAACTCATTTAATTGGATTTATCTTGTAATGTCAACTAGGCTGACGCTTTATCACTATTGGTATTTGTTAGGTTTTTAGTGTTGGCAATTCTATAGACAAATGACTAATTTATAACGTATTGTAAAAGTCAATGACCTAGGGTGAAATTTATATAAATTGGGTTATAAGGTTTAGGGTTCGAACATGAAAAGAGGAGAAACACGACGCCGCATTTTCCCTAGCCTATCGTCCAGACATTGCTCGAACGATAGAAACAGAATCCTCGTCGCCCGACTCTCGCTCGAGCAAGAGGTCGTCGCTCGCCTATCGCTGAGGTTTAGCTCGAGCGACAAGATTATACGAAAAACCCTAATTTGCATTTTTAAACAGATTTTTCGGCACATTCAACCCAATTACCATCTCCTATAAATACCCATGCCTATACACGAAAATTATGGTGGTTGTTCATTTTGCATCTTCTCTATAATATATTCAAGAGCATATTCACACATTGAATTCATCATTTCATTCTTGAGTTTATACAACCACACATTTTTATGGAAAACTTTACAACCCTAAGGAGACGCATATAAGAAAGAATAACTTTATATAGCATAAATGGTGTTACAATATCAGTGTAGTCTACGAATTGAAGTTAATTAAATGAAAGAGTATGAAACTCATTTCATTGGATTTATCTTGTAATGTAAACTAGGCTGACATTTTATTAATATTGTTATTAAATAACATTACGAATGGTATGGGAAAAAAATTGAGAAGCTTTAAAAGATGGAGATGATATAATACATCTCCTAAAAATAGAAAGCATCTTCTGAGAATAAAGAAAAACTCATCAAATTTCCATTTGCAGTCCATAAATTATATTTTGTCAATATATTTTATCGAATTTAACTTTTGATAGTCTTGCGCACGCATAAATTATACTTTGTCAATATATTCTGCGCGCGCATAAATTATATTTTGTCAATATATTTTATCGAATTTAACTTTTGATAGTCTCGCGTGCGCATAAATTATATTTTGTTAATATATTTTATCTAATTTAACTTTGATAGTCAAAACACTAAAATTGACTAATGAATTGGTGGAAATGATCAAGGTGGGTCGGTACTATTTTAACTAACAGTGCAAATTGGCCAATAAATGGCTCTAAATATTAATAAATAGCATAAATAGTTCTGAAATTGTCATTCCCTTTCATGATATCATACTGAAAAGCAAATGTAAGTAGAAGTCTACATTAAAATTATTTATTCAAAAATATGCTAAAGAAGAAGGAATAGTGGACGGTGCATGCTGCCACTATTTTAATATATATGATTTATAAGAGAGTTAATGCTTAATTATTATTAAATTCCAAACCTTAATTATTATTGAAAACAAGAAATATTTTCACAAGTCAAACTTGTCAATCACGAATGACCTTAACACTTATTTATTGACAGTAATATAATATGCGACTTGTCTACCACAAATGACCTTAACACTTATTTGTTGACGGTAATATAAAATGCATAATTACAAAGACTAATGATACATAAAATCTATACAAATCTCCAAATAATGAATTTATTATGCACAAGAGGAGTAACATTTCCTATTTTAACTTGCAGTGCAAAAAAACCAAAAAATGACTCATAACTATAAATAAATAGTGAGAGGTAAATTCTTGAGAATCATCATTCTATTAAAAGAAATATAGCCATAATATCAAAGGAATACTCGAATAGTGGGCGGTGTATGCTGCCACTAATGATAATTAAATTCCACAATCTAAAAGTAATCACATGATTATGAGTCAATGACTTAAAAAGTTAAAACATAGTCACTTCTTTTTTATTTATATAGAATCAAACTATATGTTTGGAATACATATGCTTATTAGTCTCTATATGTATGCATATTATATTAATCATCGGTGAATAAATAGTAAGGTCATTTGTGGTAGGCAAGAAGGAAACATGCTCAAGATTGGAAAAATGCTTATGGTGGATCAAAATTTGATGTGGATCAAAAGACTTATGGTGGTTCCTTTCTATGTATAGAGTTATCTTTGTGAATTCTTAAGAGAAAAGATTTGACTATTATTGTCTAACATACAAAATGTTTCAATATAATGAGTATTCGTTTGAAAATGAGTAACATTTCTTATTCACTAGCCCTTCCTGTCTGTTACAAATTAATGACCCTGATATTTATTTCAAAATTGTGAATCCAATACTTATATATCGACAATGTATAAGATAAATATTATGAGTATATATACATATGAAAATGAGAAACAATTTCTATGCACGAGACCTTCAAGCAATCACAAATGAATTTTTCGACATTCACTTGTTCCCGTTTAATATAGCATGCATACATTCAAAGATTTATGATATATATGTATACATTCAATTGTGATTTCACTATGTTAACATGGACAATGAATAAAATATTATATTTGAAAACAAAGTAATATTTCCTATAAATCCTTGTCACTTACAAATGATCTTAATATTTATCCACCAACAGTAAATATAATATGAATATATACATTCAAAGTCTGGCAATACAAAAACTCATTATGTATTTAAAATTGTGAGTTCAATATTTTTATACTGATAAAAAATAAATATTGGTTTTATCTCTGAAAATGAGTAACATTTTCTATGCATGAAGCCTCAAACTTTTCCATCTCACAAATAAACTTAACATTTATTAACGGACAATTAATATAATATTTATATATACAAAGACTGGTGATATATCAAGTCAACAAAATTTCAAAATTGTGAATTCAATATCCTTACACCAGCAATGTGATGCAGGAGGGTTCGGGTCAGATGCTGAGTTGTTAGATAACACGTTAATAGCTCTAAGGTATCACGAGTTGGTAGATCGGCGCAAGGATGTCGTGTTTCGGTAATTTGGCCATAACTTTGGCTACGGTTATTAGAATCGCTATTATGACCACAATTCGGAAAGCTCATTTCGGCGCGCACATCGTTTCAACAATTGACAAATAAAAATACCCTCAAATATAACTAATTTGGAGAATTTGTCTTAAGAATAATTGGAGAGAATTTTGTATTGCATATATTTTCTCTAATTTACAAAGGTACAAAACCACCGTATTTATACAAAACCTTTACACCTAAAAAATAGAAAGAATATACAGTGATGAGTGGAGCAGAGTAATGAAACAGAAAAATAGAAAATGGTGAGCTGGAGAAACTGATTTAGCTACTAGATCCTTCCATGCCTTCTTCTAGAATTGATTTGGGATGATGCTGATTTGTTTCTTGCCGAGTGAACTGATTGCTGATGTGGTATTCCAGCTCAGCTTCCTCATCGTTTTTCAATAGCCTCCCGCAAGATGGAGAGTATATGTCCATAACTCCCATCTTGTTCATGCGTGAATAAAAATTTTGGAGCTCAAGGCCTTGGTCAGAATGTCTGCTATCTGCGACTTGCTGGGAACATGTTCTGTAATAATGCTTCCTTCTTGTATCTTATCTCGGATTAGGTGACAATCAAGCTCTATGTGCTTGGTTCTTTCGTGAAAAATCGGATTTGTAGCAATGTGTATTGCAGATTTGTTATCACAATACATCAAGGCAGCTTGAGGATGAGCTATTCTCAGATCTTTAAGTAAATATCGAAACCACGTTAATTCACAACATAGATTGGCCATAGCTCTATATTCAGCTTCTGAGGAGGACCTGGAAACAACATGCTGCTTCTTGGACTTCCAGGATACCAATGACTCTCCAATGAAGACACAATATCCACTCACTGATCTTCTAGTTTCAGGACACGCTCCACAGTCTCAATCACAATATCCATGGAGTTGTTCCTTTGAATTTACTGAATAGAATAAGCCTTGTCCTAGAGCTCTCTTAATGTACCTTAGAACCTTGTGTGCTGCATGTAAATGTGATAGTCGAGGAGCACACATAAATTGACTTAATAATTGCACTGAGTATGAGTTTTCTGGCCTAGTAATAGTTAAGTACAGCAGTCTGCCTATCAGTCTCCTGTAAAGTACCGGATCAGGGAGGAGTTCTCCTTTATCTTTAGTTAATTTCACATTTTGATCCAAGGGAATCCTAGCTGGTGCTGAGCCAATTGTTCCTGAATCACTTAGGATGTCAAGAGCATACTTACGTTGGCATATGTGGATACCCTTTGTAGACCTGGCCACTTCTATTCCAAGGAAGTATTTCAACTTCCCAAGATCTTTAATTTTAAATTGCTCATGAAGGCAACCCTTCAGATGATTGATTGCAAAACAATTCCCTGCAACAATTATATCATCAACGTATATCAGAATGGCAGTAAAGGAGTTTCCAGATCCTTTAGTGAATAGACTATAGTCAGCTTTGGATTGAACATATCCCAGCTTAATGATGAACTTGGAGAGCTTAGAGTACCATTGGCGCGTGCCTGTTTTAATCCATACAAGCTTTTCTTGAGTTTACAAACCTTCTCCCTGTCATTGTCTGAATAACCTGGGGGGAGATCCATATATACCTCTTCTTCCAAATCCCCGTACAAGAAGGCATTATTGACGTCGAATTGGAAAAAACTCCAACCCTTTATTGCAGCCAGAGCCAATAGGGTCCTGATGGTGACAAGTTTAGCCACGGGTGAAAAGGTTTCGTGATAATCAAAGCCCTCATCTTATGTATACCCCTTAGCAACCAACATTGCTTTAAACCTTTCAATGCTTCCATCAGCATTCAACTTGACTTTGTATACCCATTTGCATCCTATTGCCTTCTTATCAGGGGGTAAAGATACAAGATCCCATGTGTCATTAATCTCAAGTGCTTTGATCTCATTTCTCATGGCAGCACACCATTCTGGTGAGTCTTTGGCTTCCTGATAGTTTCTAGGTTCAGAATGTGAAGTGAGAGAGGTTATAAAGGCTTTATATGGGGTTGATAATTTTTCATACGAAATAGCAGCATTAAGAGGATAGTGCTTACCTGTGGAATTCAGTCCCTTCAATTTGTCTGACTTTTGAGACGGGTAGAGCTAAGAAGCTTGCTGACATATGAAGTTTTGTAGGTGAATTGGTGCCTTTCGAATTCTAGCAGACCTACGGGGCAAGTGAGTGGCAGCTGGTATGATGTCTGATGGTGGATTAGGAGTATTACAAAATTCATCTGTAGGCTTAGGTTCAGGTTCATTGTTGTTAAGGCCTTGTGGTGTATCTTCTAAAGGCTCTGTGTTTTGGGATTCAGACCCTGGTGATTCATAACTGACAATTTGTGTAGGTGTGGCCAGGCTAAATTCTTTGTAAAAGACAGGATTTTGAGGAAAAACATCATTGTTTTGATTGAATTGTCCCTAATATTTGCTGGTGAGATTTTCAATTTTGAAGGGAAAAACACTTTCATAGAAAGCCACATTCCTGGAAACAATTATCTTCTTTGTTTCCATATCTAGTAGAGTATATCCTTTGACACCAAAAGGATATCCTATGAAGGCACACCTCCTTGCTCTAGGATCAAACTTATGTCTCCCATTAACAATGGTGGTAGCAAATGTTAGGCAGCCAAAAACTTTAAGTTGCAGGTATTCTGGCTTTTTGTTAAAAAGGATTTGGTAAGGACTTTTATTATTTAAAATGCGAGATGGAGTCCTATTAATCAGGTACACGGCAGTAAGGACACAATAGTTCCAGTATTTGAGAGGGATCTCACTTTGAAATCTTAATGCCCTAGCTGTATTAAGGATATGTTGATGCTTCCTTTCTACCACATCATTCTGCTGTGGCGTCTCGACACAGGTTCTATGATGTATGATCCCCTTTTTGAGATAGAAATCCCTCATATTAATCTCCCCCCCCCATTGTCAGTCGTAATGATTTTAACCTTGGTTTCGAATTGAGTTTCTATCAGAATGCAGAAATTTTGAAGTGCAATGGTGGCTTCAGATTTTAGTTTTAGCATACATGCCCAAGTACTCCGACTGAAATCATCCACGATAGTCAAGAAATACTTGGATCCATCGCTTCCAGTCTCATTACAAGGCCCCCAAATATCACAATGTATTAATTCGAAGCATCTTTTAGCTTTGTGTGTGCTCACAGGAAAAGGGAGTTTGTGCAACTTAGCTAGAGGACATATAGAACAGAGTTTATCATTTGAAGTGTTTGAAAATTGAACATCACCATCAACATTGGAAATAGAATAAGAGGGGTGCCCTAACCTATAATGCCAAATATCAAAAGGTTGAGTGTCGTTAGTTACTGAGGCTGAAACATAAGTAAAATGCTGATTGTTTAAACTGCTGGAATAATCCATTAGAGCTGAATGAGAGATTTTTCCAAGCTTCATATGATAGAGTCCCTCCTTGACTTCACCCATGCCAATCGTCTTCTAAAGTGAAATGTCCTAGATGTAACAAAATTGAGAAAGAAAAATCAAACAACAATTAAGAGTTTGAGTCAACTTCTTAGCAGAAATTAAATTGTATGAGAAGTTGGGTACACAAAGAACATCATTGAGTGTTAGTGTTTCTGTGACTTTTACTATCCCTATATGTGTGACTGGGACTTTGTTACCATTAGGTAAAGATACTGAATAGGAAACTTGTAACTGAATGGAGGAAAACAATGAAATCGAGCAAACCATGTGATCAGTAGCCCCTGTGTCTAGGATCCAGGGAACTTCTGAAATGTGGGAAAATTTTGATTCTAAAACAGACATACACAAGGATATACCAGAAAGTTGATGCGTGTTTTCATCAGATGATGAGCGAGTTCCAGCATGCTAAACATTGTTCACTGAATAGGAAGGAAACTGAGACACTGGGTTGGTTTGAGAAGTGCCATGAGCTGAGAATATTGTTCTTGACTTAATGACACCTGAGACTTGGGATTCACCAGTTCTTGTGCAGCCGGCAAGGATGCAACTGAATGATTTGCTAGTGGTCTCGCCTTCCCTTCAAACTTCTGGCCTGGTGGATATCCGTATAGTTTAAAGCACTTATCAGCAATATGGCCAGGAATTCGACAATAGGAGCAGATTGATTTGGCTGGATAAGCCTTGAAGCATCTTTTAGTGGAATGTCCTGGAATTTTGCAGAAAGTGCAATAATAACCATCCCTTTTTTGTGCTATGTAATTTGGTTTCCCTCCTTCTCTATAGCTTCTCTTGGAAATCAGAGCCATAGGTTCAGGTCCACCATTTTCAGTTGAAATTTCTCTCCTCTTTTCCTCCTGCTGTATGATTGAATAGACTTCATTGAGGCTTGGGAAGGGTTT
This sequence comes from Fraxinus americana, assembly GCA_035079005.1. Classification (NCBI taxonomy): domain Eukaryota; kingdom Viridiplantae; phylum Streptophyta; class Magnoliopsida; order Lamiales; family Oleaceae; genus Fraxinus; species Fraxinus americana. The sequence goes on along the minus strand of CM068726.1, from coordinate 8,139,347 downwards.
GATTAGTAGGATTTGTGCCTTAGTTCCTTTATAAGAATCATTGAGCCCCATTAGGAATTTCATCACCCAATCCCTTTGCTGATTTTCAACCACAATCTTCAAACAGCCACAGCTGCAGCTAGGTATCACCTCATAATTCATCAGTTCATCTAAAAGTGCCTTAAGCTTGGAGAAATAGATATTCACATGATCTTGGTTCTGCAGTAGCATGGTTATGGCATGTTTAACTTCAAAAATCCTAGGTGCATTCTGCTGGGCGAATCGCTGCTCCAGTTCTATCCAAAGCTGGTGAGCCGTTTCAGCATAAGTAGTGCTATACTTGATGTCCACAGCCATTGTGTTCTGCAACCAGGTGATAACAATATCATTGCACCGCAACCAATGCTCCATGATTGGATCATTTGGATCTTCCGGTGCACATATGGTTTCATTTATAAATCCCAATTTGTTCTTGATGCGTAAGGCTCTTTTTATGGATCGTGCCCATGGGTAATAGTTGCTAGCACCTAGCGTTTGAGTAACAAGAACAGCACCAGTACCATCATTGTTTCCAATGAAGTATGGACTGCTTGGTTTAGTAGGGTCATGGCAAACAATGTTTGAGCTACTAGTTTGATTCACATTCTGTTCTTGGACTGGACTTGCATTTCCAGAGTTTGATTCCTCAATTTCATGCTCTGATACCATTTCAACAATTGACAAATAAAAATACCCTCAAATATAACTAATTTGGAGAATTTGTCTTAAGAATAATTGGAGAGAATTTTGTATTGCATATATTTTCTCTAATTTACAAAGGTACAAAACCACCGTATTTATACAAAACCTTTACACCTAAAAAACAGAAAGAATATACACTCATGAGTGGAGCAGAGTAATGAAACAGAAAAACAGAAAATGGTGAGTTGGAGAAACTGATTTAGCTACTAGATCCTTCCATGCCTTCTTCTAGAATTGATTTGGGATGATGCTGATTTATTTCTTGCCGAGTGAACTGATTGCTGATGTGGTCTTCCAGCTCAGCTTCCTCATCGTTTTTCAATACATCGTGGCCAACAAGCTTTGCTCGGTATGTGCCGTTTTCATCCTCAAATTTCACTATTTTCCCTTCTGAATTGCTATTTTTAATTAATTTTTGCTATTTTTGGTAATATTTTGATTGCATATTAGGAGATGATTTTTAACCCGATTTAGGCTAGATTTTTTGCATAATACTTATTTTATTCCATATTTTCGTTTGGCGTGATTTTTGGAATTTTCGCATTTTTGGTAAAATTCGGATGTTGGCTATTAAGTCCTGCTTGTAGACTTATTTTGATCATTGCGTGATATAATAAAATTCTCTAAACTTCAAAGACGTTTTCTCTGTGTTTTTCGGCGTTAATCTTGTGTTCTTCCCTGTGAATTTGCTGGTAGAACTAGCCTGCAAAATAATCACTATTCTGTTCGGTGTCACAATGAATACAATATCATGAGGTTATCTCACAATATGAATAACATTTTCTATGAATGATCATTTTCTGCCTGTCACAATTGATCTTAATATTTTTAATCGACGATTTCAAAAATGTGAATTCAATATTGACAATGAATACAATATTATGAGTTTATCTCTGAAAATGAATAACATTTCCTATGCACAAATATTTCCCACCTATCACAAATTACCTTAATATTTAATCACCGACGATTGATATAATATACATACATGCAAAGACCAGTAATATTTGAATTTAATATTAATTTCAAAATTGAGAATTCAACATATGATGAATAAAATATTACAACTATTCATTTGAAATCAAGTAACATTTTTTTCTACATATGGCGGCAAGTTAGTCAAAAAAAGCAAAATAACCCGAATATTGAACTTTCCATACGAAAAACTACTTTTCAATAGACAAAAATCAAAGCTTAGAAATTTATCAAAGCTTAAAAACTACATAAAATGAATTGTAAAGTAGAATAGTTAATTAAGAGTCCTAAAAAAGACAGTTCTAATAATATTTGCTAACAAAGAAATTTATCAAATATTCAACAACAAATAAAAGGTTATTTCAAGACAATGCACGTTTTGTGTAATGATGGATGGGATTCGCAACCCATAAAAAAACTCCAAGAAAATGGGAAAGATTTTTTGATAAACAAAAAAAAAAGTGGTATGAAATTTTAGTGAATTTATATGATGTATTGTGTTAGTGGATCGTCTTTGCCAATCTATTTTGACAAGTTAAAACACATTTTTTGATACATGTGAAGTATAACTTAATTTGAAATGATTTTATTAAACATAAACAAAGTTTATTTTATTTATGGTGCAAAACTCGTCTTCTCCTCCATTTTGGTTATTAAATGTTGGATTTGTCCTTCTTTTTAGATAATCACAAATAAAAGAAAGCAGAAAAACAACAAAAAATAAGGAAAAATTGCAAATCGGGTCTCATACCTTTTCAAAAAATATAAATAAATTTCACTTCAAACAATTAAATGCATAAAAAAAAAAAGGCTTTGTCAAACAAGTGCTATTATGTAATTTCTCCAGTTTAATTTTATTTCTCGGATTCGTTTTCCATGCACACATTTTATTTATTCGATATAGTAAATAAAAAGTAAGAATCTCTCTTTATTTTTTTAAATAATAAAGAGCATCTTACGTCAAGAGTAAAAGTTCTTCTACAAGTCCAACAACACTATTTATATTAAATATCTATTTTTATTTTTTCCTTTTTTTTCTCTATTTTGAAATAGATGAATGGGAAAATGTAAAATAAAAAATGAAATTACCAAAGTTTTTATATGAAGAGTGATTTGGCTCTCTACAGTATGAGATCAAATCAACTTTGTACTTTAAATTCATATATAAAGATTTTGTTCTAATCTTAAAAAAATGGACGGACTCAAAATAAAGAGTGCGAGGTTTATAAAGAGTACAATTTATAAAGTTATAAATTTTTTTCGGTAACAGGAAGTTAAAACGGTTTATAAACATCTATAAAACAATTAGTGTGAAATTCTACCTGGTTTTTTATTTATATACACACAGTGGCGGACACGGAGCGGACACCGTGTCTCCTTGTCCACCCGTGTCCATTCGTGATAGAGACTTTTTTTTTTTTTTTTTTCAGTTAAGATGCTTGGAATCAATTTCCAAGATATAAAATCAAATTCCTCAAAATAGAAAGACAAAATACACAATGAAGCACTGAAAATTGTCTTTTTTTTACATAGTAGTGAAAATTGAAGGACCGGAAGAGTAAAATCTGGAAAAATGAACAGTAACATCTCATTGGGTTACTGTTGCATCTACAGTAACCCAAAACCGGTTTTTTTATTATAGTATGATATATATACATTGGAGAATCTCTACTTTCCGTGTTAGATGGATTTGTTTCACATAAATAAGTAAAAAGTATAAATAAATATATTTATTTATAATGCAAGAAGAAAATAGTAATATGCAGATCATATATTTGGTTGGTACTAGATAGTGGAAGTTTATAATAATTCAACTAGAAAAGGTCGGTCTAAAATTCTTAGTGGGTTACTTTCTCGAGTATAAAGTTAAAAGCCAAAGCACAAGTACAAACTTGCATATATTCACTGTTCAAATAAAAAATTATAATTAGAATATCTTTTAAACGGGCCAAGATGAAACATGTGGTTAATTAAGAATTTATGAAAATTTTGACTTGTGTTACTTAAAAATAGTCTTCCACGTAAAAATGTCATTTTTTCTTCATCGAATACCACATAGGGTCTTGACGGACTCCACTTATTCTTATTCAAAAATAAAATAAAATTAGGATTCACATTTTCAGAGATTTGTCACATACTCATGAGGCGACTATAGAATGCTAGGGATATAAATTTGTTTAAAGAGTGATAGAAATGGTGAATTGGTGCTAAAACTACTCCAATATAGGCACTCAAAAGTGTCAACGAAATTCAAATATAAGCATTGAAATTGAGATATTTCTTTGATGAGGAAAACATTCCTCACATCTAGGCCTTGAAATTCGATTTGTATTTCAAAATTGTGGTTTCTATATGTTTGTAGAGACCATGAATTATTTTATATTTCAAACGAAGTAATATTTCTTATAAACTAACCCTTCTTGTCCTTACAAACGATCTTAATATTTATTTATCAACGGTAAATGTAATATGCATATACAGACACAAACACTGGCGATACATATATTCGTTACTTATCTAAAATTGTGAACTCAATATTCATTCACCGATAAAAATAAATATTGTGTTTATCGCTGAAAATGAGTAACATTTTCTATGCACGAAACTTTCCCGCTATCACAAATAAACTTAATATTTACTAGCTGTCAATTAATATAATATGTATTCATGCAAAGACTAGTGATGTATGAATTCGATACGATTTCAAAATTGTCAATTCAATATCTTTACACCGACAATGAATACAATATTATGAATTTATATCAGAAAATGAATAACATTTTTTATACACGAACATTTTCTGCCTATCATAAATTACCTTAATATTTATTCACCGACGACTAATATAATATATATAATACAAAGACTAGTGATATATGAATTTCAAATTTGAGAATTCAATACAATGAATAAAATATTATAAGTACACATTTGAAAATTAGTAACATGCAAAGACTAGTGATAGATGAATTCAATACAATTTCAAAATTGTGAATTCGGTATCTTTACACTGACAATGAATACAATATTATGAGTTTATATCTAAAAATGAATAAAAATTTTCTATGCACAAACATTTTCCGCCTATCCCGTATGACCTTAATATTTATTCACTGACGATAGATAGAATTCGATATCTTCACACTATCAGTGAATACAATATTACGAGTTTATATCTAAAAATGAATAAAATTTTTCTATGCACAAACATTTTCCACCTATCACATATGACCTTAATATTTATTCACTAATTACGATTGATATAATATACATACATGCAGTGACTAGTAATATTTGACTTCAATAAGAATTTCAAAATTGAGAATTCATATTTTTATACCGACAATGAATATAATAATATAAGTATGCATTTGAAAACAAGTACAATATTTCCTTCTTTTTTTCTATTTATGGCGAAATAACGTACTCTTAGTGAATTTATATGATGTACTGTGTTTAGTCGATAGCACGTGCTGATGAATTTTGACTCGTTCATGACCCAATTGACTTACCCATTATGTGACTTGTGTTGGACACAAGTCAAACACATTGTCATACATGGCAAGTATGACTTTGAAATGGTTTTAATAAACTAAAAACAAAAGGATGATAAGCACCTGTATTTATAAAATTAAAAGGGTTAATTTCACAAACGGTCACTGAAATTATCTAAAAATTATAAAACGGTCACTGAAGTTTAAGACTCGCAGAAACGGTCATTGAAGTTTAAATTTCATTCACAAACGGTCACTGAATTTTTAGATTTTTTCGGCAAGTTTTGCGGCGATTTTCTGGAAACTTCCGACCACAAGATCGCCAGATTTAGATACCGTTGGAAATCCCGCAATGTACTCTTCAATTATCTCCAAAAATTTCCCCATAAATGCAAGGGATTCGGCCGAAATACACCCACAAAGTAGCTTACCGAAAAATCTGAAAATCTGCCCATATTTTCATATTTTTTGGGCGAGTTTGCTGCAGTTTTCCGGCAACTTCCGACCACAAATACAGTCGGTTTTGGATACCGTTGGAAAGCCCACAATGTCCTCCTCAATTACCACAAAACATCTCCCCATAACTCCAAGGAATTCGACCGGAATAAACCCACGAAGTCAGCTACCAAAAACATCTGAAAATCTGCCCAGTTTGGGTGGCTGATTCGTGGGTTTATTCCAATCGAATCCGTTAGAGTTATAGGGAAATTTTTGGTAGTAACTGAAGAGGACATTGTGGGCTTTCCAACGGTATCCGAAACTGAAGGTATTGGTGGTTGGAAGTTGCCAAAAAATTGCCGCAAACTGACCCAAAAAATCTGGGCAGATTTTTCGGTAGCCAACTTCATGGATATATTTCTGCCGAATCCCTTGGAGTTATGGGGAGATTTTTGGTGGTAATTGAAGCGGATATTGTGAACTTTCCAATGTTATCCAAATCCGACGGTCTTAGTGGTCGGAAGTTGCTAGAAAATTGCCACAAAACTTGCCCAAAAAATCTGAAAATTTAGTGACTGTTTGTAGTAGTGTCAATGGGCGAGCTAAGCTCTTTGGATTTTGGGTGAGCTCGGCTCTTGCCCGAGCTCGCCCAAAACGAGCAGCTCGGCTCGCCAACTTGTCAAATTTGACATTTTTTTTTAAACGCTACTATAACTAAATCTTAAATTCAAAAAAATATAAATCTATACATTTTCTATTTTTTTAAAAAAATATATATACATTTTCCAAAACCTTAATAATTTTTAAAATAATAAATATACATTTTCTAAAAAATTTTATTTAAAAAAAAAAAAGATAAAAACTCCTCTTTTATCCGGGTTTGGGACCGGCTACTTCAATTTCGAGTAGACAGAGTTACAATTGTACACGAATAACTTGTTACGTGTACAATTTTTTTTAAAAATTATTAAGGTATGAAAATAAAATTTTGTAATAAATGCAGTGAAATTAAATATCACTTGCTTGATTACATATAATTTCGGCTTATTTATATTGAATTCGATAATTAGCGTCTTTCCAGTCATTCACGCGCATTAACGCTTCCAAAATATCTTCTTTTAGTCAACTTTGGATCTCAGAGAGAACCTTCTTCCCTGCACTAAAAGCAGAATTCGAAGTTACACAGTGCTAACCGAAGGTGTTAATAGATCTTTTGCAATTGCAGAAACTATTGACCGTCGATGTTCGTTATTTCGCCAGAATTCAATAACATCTTCTGAACTTTTCTTAACTGATTTGTTACTATGCATAGTATAACAAAAGTAATCAATTAATTCAGATGACTACGCATTTGGACTAGTACTCAAGATTTGAGTACATGCAGTGGAAGACAAACTACTACTAGAGGAACCACATACATATGCATTTGAATCATATCTACATGAGTTTATGTTTTCTAATAAACTTAAAGCTTCAGCGTCATCGTCATCGTCATCGTTTATATTAGTGAGAGGAGGAATAGGTACACAGGTAATTTGTGTACTTATTCGTGAAGCATATAATCCATACAATTCAGTTAACGTTTGTTCCAAATTCCTATAAGTAATAGGCATATTAAAAGTTAAAGTATTTGAAATTTGGTCAATTATAAATTTAGTACCCGATAAATTATATCGGGGGTCCATGACGCATGCTAAAGAAAATAACATAGGTAATTCTTCCCAATATTTTCTAAATTTTAATTCCATGGCATATATAATCGCATGAAAATCAGGGTCATTTTGATATCTGTTAAAAGCCATAACAGTTATATAAAGACGTTCAAGAACCATGCAACTAGTGGAATTAGGGGTGGGCGCGGGTCGGTTCGGTTCGGTTCGATTTTTTTCAGTTCCAGAAATTTTCGGTTCTTTAGTAAATGGAACCGTCGGTTCCAAATATAATTTTTGAACCGTTCGGGTTCGGTTCCGTTCCGTTCGGTTCTGTACTATAATTAAATTTTTTAATATTTAAAATAATACTACATAAATACACCTGAAAGTAGATACTAATATTAGCCCTTGTTTGGAGGGCTTTTTTTTTCCCATTTCTAGAAATTTTCTTACCGTTAGACATGGGATCAGCCGAAATATTTGACCAACTTGTAAGAGGGAGGGGCCCACTAATTTGAAAAAAATGGTCCAATTCTTCATTTTTTTTTTCACAAGAATGCTGGCCAAACAGGGGCTTAATAACAAGAAGTAGATACAAATACGAAGTTCGATCTTAATTTGTAGTTTTGTTTTTATTTCCTATTGGACTTAGTTTAGATTGGGTTGATTTCAGTCTTGGGCTAGGCTTTAGTTGATATATATATATATATCAAATAGTTAAAACAAAAAATTGTTAATTTGTTTAGAAAAAATAAAATAAATTGATTTATCAAAAAAAATTCGGTTCTTATTCGGTTCTTCGATTCTAGGTCTAGAACCGAGAACCGAACCAAAATTTTTCGATTTTTCGGTTCTCGGTTCTTCGGGTTTTTAAGTTAAGAAAACCCGCTCGGTTCGGTTCGGACATTTTGCCCAGCCCTAAGTGGATAATATATACCAGACAATATATTTGTAGACGTATAAAAACTTGTCAAAAAAATTTCAATTTTAAAAACTGTAGTCCAATCGAATTTATTTAAGATATTATCATCTTCGTCTCTAATATGCCCACTGTTATAAAATTCAGTGATAAACGTTTCAAAATCTTCACAGGATTTTAATAATAAGTAAGTTGAATTTCATCTAAGACCTACCTTAGTAATAAAAGTTTTTGTATGCTCATTCCCAGCTTATTTACAAAAATGCTTGCTTTCTATTAGGTGTAATCGTGTATATATATATATATATATATATATATATATATATATATATATATATATATATATATATATATACCGTCTTGTACAATAAAATTAAAAATATGGCACACACATCGAATATGAAATAAATAACCGCCGATATCGGGTTGAAGTACTCTATGCAATTTATCGATAACAACTTTATTTACGGAAGCATTGTCAAACATAAAAGAACGAATTTTACTCTCACATTTATATTCTCTAATTATTAACATAATAGTATTAAATATAGTTTGAGCGTTATAAAGATGCTCAACAATTTTAAAAACAATAATTTTTTTATGCATAACCCAAGTGGGTTTATATAGTGTGCAGTTGCAGCTATATAACCTCTCTTATTAATCTCTTCCCACAAATCCGAAGTTAAAAATATCACACCCCCATATTTTTCTAAATCCGCAATCAATAATTTCTTTGCATTAAGAAAATATTCAATTGTATTAGAACGAAGAGTATATCGACTTACCCCAACGTACCTCGGTTGAAGATATTGTTTGACGTAATTTACGAAATGTTGGTTGTCCACTATTGCTAGTGGCAGCTCTACCGCGGCAACGAATTTCACCATTCCCATTCGAGCTTCCTCCTCCGAATACATCCACGTATAAAGTGGCGTAGTAGTAGCACCGGCGCTACTAATATCAAACTGTAGTTGCGTTTGACCAGTTGGAAGAAGACCATGTTTGGTCGCACATGTTTTGTAGTAACGGTTGAGGTGAGTAGTTCCAATGCCTTTTGCCATGCCTGTCGTTGTTGATAGTATTTACATACTGCTTTGATTTCTGGAAATCCATCTATCACACGATCAGTGTTAACCAATTTGAAATGGTCCCAACATTTTGCCTGCTTCTTCCCCTTTCTCTTCCCTCTTGCATCGGGAATATTTAATGTAGGTTCTTCATCTTGTTCCAAATCAATTGGAACACTAGGATCAACATCAACGTCATCCAAATCAATTGGATCAGAATGACTACCTTCACGAATGTCAAAATCTTCAATGTTTTCTGGAATTGGTAATTCATTGAGATCGGCAAATTCATTCCCAAATTGATTTTGGACAGGTGTTTCGCATCCATACCGAACAAGTTTTCAACAAATGCTCGTGGATCCATTTGTGAATAGTAGAAATTGAATGTTGAAATAGAATGTGGAATTGAGAAGTGAATGAAGATTATATAGTAGTGTATAAAGTGAATTGTAAAATTAAGATAATAATGTAAAAAATGTAGAAGAGAATTGTAAAATAAATGAATGATATTGTTGATAATGATTTGTAAATTGTAAAAAGTGGAGAGTATAGTAGAGAATGAAAGTTTGGTGGGAAAAAATGTTGTAATGGGTTGGGTATTTATAGGAGAAGAAAAGTAAAAAAATAAATGAATAAATAAATAAAAATTTCAGTGACCATTTGGTCACCAAGTGACCGGAATGGTCACTGAAAATTCAATGACCGTTCTGGTCATAAAAAAAATTAATTTTTTTTTTCAATTATACGGCTCGTGGGCTCCTTCACGAGCTGCTCGCCGAGTAGCTCGTGAATAGTGACAAGCCGAGAGGGCTCAGCTCGTCTAGCAAGCCAGTTCGCTCGGCTCGTGCTAGTTTTTTTACGAGCCGCTCGCCTCGATTGACAACACTAACTGTTTGTAAATGAAATTTAAACTTCAGTGACTGTTTCTGCAAATTTTAAATTTCAGTGACCGTTTTGTGATTTTCAGGTAACTTCAGTGACCGTTTGTGAAATTAACCCAAAATTAAAATGATAAATAAATTATTCATTCTCAATCTTACATTATTAAAGAAAGTAGTTCAACTATACTTTTAATTTTAGTTAAAATTAGAGAATAAATAAAGAAGAAAAGGAGATACAAGCAAAAAAAAAAAAATGAAAAATAAGAACCAATTTTCGCATTCTCGTGAATGTCGCATCTCCACCTTGTCCCAAAATTGTGTACCATACAAGGGAAAAAGGAGAACTAGCAAGGGTTGGGTGGAGGTAACGGAAAGGAATATTGTTATACTTTTTACTTTACTTTTCGTTCTCTTTCTATGTTCGTGTTTATCTATTTTACTTCTAAAGTTTAAACGGTATTCTCATACACTGTATATGACTTTTTGGTGGTTCTAAACCATCAAAGACTCGAATGCTATAAAATTCAAAGATAGAGAACCCCAAATGTCATAATAAATAATTTTTTGACCAAGTGCCACATTAAATAAAGATTTGAGAATCTAATTTCCTTAATGAAAACGTGTTTGTAAATTACTACTGGGAAATTTAAGAGCTCCCAATAAATTTTCTCGATTTTATGCCCCTGTTTGGTGTGGATTAAGATCTGATTTTTATTAAATTTTAATAAAAATTGATGAAGTGAAAATTACCTAGAAACCTACATTTAAAGACTAATTTTCATAAATAAGAAGTATTATTTTAAATTTCACTTATCAGGTGATAATTAGGTTTTAATAATTATAATTAACAAAAAATTAATTAAACCTAATCTACATATCCACCACCATTCATCCCAGCCAATTTTGATAATTAGGTTTTATCTAAATCAATTTCATCGATTTTGATAAAAATCGATGAGATAGTGTGATGAGGATGGTTTATAATTTGAGTGAGTTGTTCAATTCGGACGCCACGGAGTGTGATGAGGTAGTGATGGACGAGTAGTTGAACCTCGTCGACTATGTGGAGACAGTGGTGGAGGAGGAGGACATAATTTCGGTTAATAGAGCCACCAAGTGAATTCTCTACAAGAAGCACGACTCTATCAATGATCCAATGATGAGCGATTGTTTGATCAGATATGTTGTTTAGCTTGTTTGGTCAGATATGTTGTTTGGTGTGGTGTAGGCGATTGTTTGATTAGATGTGGTGGGTATTTCTTTGATAAGATCTGTTATTTACCCATAGGTATTGGGTTTTGGGTTACTGGTCGAATTGGTGGCTTAATGATTGGACCGGTGGGTCATTTGTTAGAATTCTAAAAAAAAAAATTAAAGTATAAAATTTTCTTTGAGATAAAATTAAAGTTTTTAAATTATTTGACATTAATATTTATATATTTTTAGATTATTTTGTTAAACAGTCAATTCATTTTAATTAAAATTAGGACTATAATTTTTTTAAAAAAATATTTTTAACAAACTATAAATAATCTCCTAAGCATCGTGCTTAGGTGGCACACTATATTAATGGATAGTTTGTTTGTCATCTAAGGACTATAACTATAAATAATCTCCTAAGCATCGTGCTTAGATGACACACTACATTAATGGGTAGTTTGTTTGTCATCTAAGTACGGTGCTTAGCATAAACTAAGCATAGTTCTTAGGAGATCAAATTTGTGTGTGTTTGTGTGTGTATTGTTGCAAATATATAATAATAAACTATTGGGCTCTAGTGGTTAGACTACTCATCGTACCTTAAGGTCTAAGGTTCAAATCTTTTGAACACCAAAAATTTAAAAGATAAATTTGGTCAAACTAGTCAATCGGGCCAGTTTAATATAAAAACTGTCGATTAACTCGATCAACCAACAGGTCAACTTGATCAAATTGAATTTTGACTAAGTCATTTGTATTTCTATTAAATTATTTAACTTGGCCCGGTCAATGGCTCCGACCTGACCGACTGTTGCAGGTCGAGTTTTATACCTATGGTTTAGCCTGAGTTTTAGGGTGGTTGTTGGTATTTTGCAAATGGTGCTAGTGATTTTCTTATCTATGGGTGGTTCTGTTGCTGGTGGTGGTGTGGAAGGCGATGGTTCTGTTGTTGGTGGCGAATGTGGTTGTGATAAGATGGTGTTGGGAGTGGTGGTGGTGTCGACGTGGTGGCAGCATGGCAACCGGGTGTGACCAAGTCTATCTTCAACATGAGTGTCTGTAACTAAATTTGTGTTAACTATAACTGTGTGTAACCAAGTTACATACAGTCACAAATTAGATTGACCTGATCACATATAAACAGTTAGTCACAAATAACACAGGCCAATGACTTAGTTATATACAATCACAAATTAAAAGGTCACAAACAGCCATACTAATAGGGGTGGGCGCGGGTCGGTTCGGTTCGGTTCGGTTCGGTTTTTTTCGGTTCCAAAAATTTTCGGGTATTTAGTAAATGGAACCGTCGGTTCCAAATATAATTTTGGAACCATTCGGTTTCAGTTCGGTTCGGTTCGGTTCGGTTCTATTCGGTTCCGTACTATAATTAAATTTTTTAACATTTAAAATAATACTACATAAATATACCTTAAAATGGATACCAATATTAATAACAAAAAGTAGATACAAATACCAAGTTCAATCTTAACTTTTACAAATTAACGTAATCTAATTTAATAACATATAAATAATAAGTTGTCAAATACAAATACCAAAAAGTAAATATTACTAATAAAACTTCGATATTCATATCAATAATTCATTTGCTTCAAACCTTCAAATCTACATAAAAGTGAAATATAAATTAGAAGTCACAAATATAAAATATTTTAAAGTATTGATAATACTTACCAACTATTTAATGTAATTATTAGTTGGTTGACTTTCCATACTAACTATTAAGAAACTATATAAGAAAAAATTGAAAAAAACACAACTAACAAGCATAAATAAACTCTAAATTGTTCAACTAATAAGATTTAATAAGAAAAAAGTTATTAATTTGTTTAGAAAAAATAAAAGAAATTAATTTATCCAATATAAAAAAAAAAGTTCGGTTCTTATTCGGTTCTTCGGTTCTTGGTCGAGAACCGAGAACCGAACCAAACCATTCGGTTCTCGATTCGGATACCCGTTCGGGTATTTCATTTTAAAAAACCCGCTCGGTTCGGTTCGGTTCGGTTCGGTTCCGGTTCGGTTCGGTTCGGTTCGGACATTTTGCCCAGCCCTACGTACTAAAGAAAATTTTGATCACAGTTAGTCACCTATAACACAATTCTGGTCACAAACAATAAATTTGATTATAGATAATACAGTTAGTCAAACGCTTTGAAATTTTTAAGATTTCTACAGTGGGGTGGGGTGAACATTTTCAATTTCGAGAAATTTTCTACTATAGGGTGGGGTGGTTACAGCCTATATGGATAAAAGAGCCCATGAAGCCGAAGGGAGTTAGTTGCCCGGCTACCTACTTTTCAGCCAAAATAAAGCAGAAGGCACGAACCAACTAAGTACAAGAATACTAAAATAGCATCCAAACCCTTGAGCTTAAAGTGAAGCAAAACCACATGTTACCGGATGGCAAAATGCACAGGCGGGTTAGTCGGAGAATCATGGAGGAACCACCAAATTTTATTTTATTTTTACTTTACGTTTATATTTTTAAATTTAAATTGTTTTTAAAACATAATAAAATAAGGAAACAAGATGAGAAATGGAGATCAGACTCCTCAAAATTACCTAAGGGCCAGGCGACACTCGACAGAGAGAGATACACCGACATCACCCTTTTGTCATCCCTAGTTACTCGTCACCATATGTGAAACTCTATATATAAATGTTCGTCCAAGCAACTGACATGTCCAAAAGTCAACTTCAGACCAATCAAACTGATTTTTGATGAATAGTCGATAGGAATTCTGCATAGTCATATATGAAATTCAAATTTTGAACAGATCATTCAATAATCTACTCTACATAGATTTCGCTTTATTTAGTTCCATTTTAGTTTAGTTTTATTCTATAAAATAGAATTTTCAAAAAAAAAAATTAAATTAATTTTAACTAGGAATAAGGAATCTTTATGTCGCTTTACTAAGGATCTCGTTCAAAAAAAAAACCGCCTAGCGGCTTTACGAGACTAACTAATAAAAGGACTAACTATATTCATATGCAGGAAAAGGGGTGGTCTCGACACGATGGGGATGACAAAATTTTCTTATTTTTTTTAAATCGTTTGATAAAAAATAAAATAAAATAAAAATTTTAATTTTTCTTGGTAATAATTGAATTGACTCACATCTTCAAACCCTAGCCAGTTTTCTTTTATGAACTGGTTAATAATGCGTCCGTGAGCATAAACGGTGCATGTCGGATATAGCTTTCTTCAATTCTATCCATCTCCGTTTAATGCTCTTACTTACAACTTATTATTTTCTACTCTCAAATCGATTTTGTTCTGCTCAGATATTACAGTAACTCTATGATACTACAGTCCAAAATTAAAAAAAAAAAAAAAATCAATGAAATGGCGCCTGTAATTAATCACCGTTTATTGAAAAGTGACCAACCGCCAACATCATTGTTTTCCCGAGCCATTCGCCGAAGAGAGAGGGAGAGGTGGCCATGAATGCATGCATGGAGTAATAACGTACAATCATGGGTATTCGAGCTGGATTGCTTGTAACTTGTTATAAAGAAATATAAAAATATGAAAAGTGAGATTTAGGTGGGAAGAGAATTTATTTTGATAATTAATAATGCAGATGCATGAACTTCTTTATATAGTCATGATGTTTTGTTTCTGGCTCATGTGTAAACAGAAATGAGAGGTAAAATGGGAGGGAATTTTTTTCTTGTTTTAATGGTGATATATGTTATGGTGGTGGGGTGTATAGAGGGTAAGAAATTAAGAGGAAATGGAGAGGAAGAGGAAAAACAAGAATGGTTTGTTGATGGTAATGGTGACAGCAGTGGAGAGAGCAGACCAAATATCGCACATTCATTTACTCGGGGAAAAGGGTTGGGTTTTAGTTATCATTATGACAAGCATGATGGTCATGTTGGAAAACCTGATTGCATAGGTAAAGGTGGTAATGTTGGCGGGGGAGGCAATGGTGGTGGCATTGGTGGAGGTGGCCATAATGACGGTGGAAAGCACCATAAGAAAGGGACAAAGCATCATCACGCAGGAGGAGCAATTGGAGGAGGTGGTGTAATTGGAAAAGGAAAAGGTGGAGGAGCAAGAATTGGGAATGGAACTAGGAAAGGAGGTGGACATGATCCGGGAAGGACTATAGGGGGAGGTGGTGGTAATGGCGGAGGGATAAGAGGAGGGGTTGGTAAACCAATTGGTGGTGGAGGTGGTGTTAGTGGAGGTATAGGGAAAGGAAATGGTGGTGGTGTGGGTGGAGGAATAGGCAAAGGAATTGGTGGTGGTGGTGGTGGTGTCGGTGGTGGGATAGGAGGTGGCATTGGAGGAGGAATAGGTGGTGGTTCTGGTGGAGGAATTGGTGGTGGCGGTGGTGGAGGGATCGGAGGTGGCACGGGAGGAATAGGCAAAGGAATTGGTGGAGGCGTGGGTGGAGGAATTGGCGGTGGCGGTGGTGGTGGTGGTGGTGGTGGTGGTGGAGGTATTGGAGGTGGCACTGGTGGGGGATTTGGTGGAGGAGTGGGTGGGGGAATTGGTGGAGGTATTGGTGGAGGTGGAGGAGGAGGCGGAGGCGGAGGCGGGGCGGGGGTGGGGGTGGAGGGATCGGAGGTGGCACTGGTGGTGGAATAGGGAAAGGAATTGGTGGTGGGGTGGCTGGTGGGAAAGGAGGTGGCATTGGTGGAGGAATTGGTGGTGGTGGTGGAGGAATAGGAGGTGGTACTGGTGGTGGCACTGGTGTAGGAATAGGTAAAGGAACTGGTGGTGGTTTGGGTGGAGGATTTGGTGGAGATGTTGGAGGCGGTGTTGGTGGAGGAATAGGTGGGGGTGGAGGAGCTAGTGATATAGTTGGCGGGAGAGGAGTGGGTGCTGGTGGAGGAATAGGCAAAGGAATTGGTGGTGGAGTTGGAGGTGTTGGAGGTATAGGTGCTGGTATTGGCAGTAGTGAGGTTGGAGCAGATATTGGTGGTGGGGAAGGGGGTGGCTTTGGAGGAGGTGGCGGATTTGGTGGCAGAGTTGGTGGTGTACTAGGTGGCGGTGCTGGCGGCGGGGGAGTAGTAGGGTATGGAGGAAACAGCGCTAAACTGAAGAAACCTTAATATCAAAAGCAATCAGTTGGCTCTTTTGCTTGCTGGATATCGGATTCTCAAATAATTTAGGTGGCAATATTGCTTATATTTCAATCTCCTGTATACTCCTTTATGTATCGAACTCTCACTCATGAGATCCTATGTTGCAGTTGCTTTCTTTTGGTTCTCGTATTAACATAAAAATGTGAGCTGCAATTCTAATCTTACTTTTTAAGCATTTATAGTACGTAATACTGAAGATGACAGAATGGTACAGTAACAAGATTTTAGTTTGTTTTATTCTTAATCTTGCCCATGTATAATCCACCATACTAAACGTCACCATTGTGTAGAACTCTGTTGAAGTATCAGAAGTAACAATTCAGCAGTTATTTATTTACTCCAGTATCTGTATTCAAAGACAGAACATCGAGAGCAAAGGCACATTATGAACACAAGGAAAAGAGAACACAAGCATTTATTATTAATGTAAAAATTTTATGGATATGCCGTATAGTTTCTTATAGTACATTGAATTAAACGAAAATCATATAAATACTTAAAGCAATCTACGACAGTTAGATACAATATATATAAGCAATCAACGATACGAGAGATCTTGCTCCTACCTGAGGGTAGTAAACACTTCAGAACCCATATCGTCAATATTAGTTATTCATGTTACGAGTACGAAAGAATAGTAGCCACATCCTGCAAAACAAAATTTAAGGCAGTCACTATTCATATTTTCTCTTCAAGATGGCTTAGAATGATCTCCAAGGGCATGTTTCGTACCGAAGTATTAGATAGGATTGGACACTACTATACATACGTAATCTACTATTGAATCGATTCTCCAAACGCCATAGTACAAGGTCTTAATGGACGCAGAGAGGAAATATCAAGCTTCAAAGCCGCATTTGCTTCATCCACAAGGACCACTTGACCGCCTCTAGAAACATATCATTCTTTCTCAGTGCAGTGATCAGATTATTATAGGTTATTCGATCAGGTTCCATTCCGTTTTCTCTCATTTCCTTTACCAAAGCTACAGCATCTTCAACCATTCCAGCAATTCCATATGCCTTTATTAATGTGTTATAGCTACACAAATCAGGTCCAATTCCAGAGTCTTTCAATTCCTTTAGTACATCAGCAACTTCTTCAACCCATCCTTGCTCTCC
Source organism: Fraxinus americana (assembly GCA_035079005.1). Classification (NCBI taxonomy): domain Eukaryota; kingdom Viridiplantae; phylum Streptophyta; class Magnoliopsida; order Lamiales; family Oleaceae; genus Fraxinus; species Fraxinus americana. Next base: position 8,121,759 of record CM068726.1, on the reverse strand, counting down.
GTAAATGTTAATCGTGATATTGTAAGTGTAATGATCAAATGCACAACTAGAATCCTTCATTCTCTGTAAGACACTTCTAAACTTTTCCATTTCGCCCTCTTTCCCATAGGCATCCAGCATGCAATTGTATGCTTCAAGAGAAACCGTAAAGCCATCAAATTGCATTTTTCTGACAGCAGAAGACATATTCCTCAAGTACTTGCCTTGCCCATATGCAGCTATGATAGTGTTGTAAGATATAACGTCAACCAATCCCCGTTTCTTAGCCATCCAAAATACTTTCCTTGCCTTCTTGAATAGCCTGGATTTTCCATATGCATGAAGCATCACATTGAAGGTAATAGTATTTGGTGCAAATCCACGCTGAAGCATCTCATCAAAAAGCTTTGAAAGTTCATCCACTGGCAATGCACCAGCACAACAATTGATCACACAATTATACATTTCCTGATCCCAGATTACTCCATCTTTCAAAATTTTGTAGTAAAGATCGGACAATTTATCATGCATGCAACACCTCTGATAAATGCGGAGCATATCACGGAGAAGATAAACATCCGGTATGATATCCTTCTGTTTCTCCATTATTTCCAAAATACTGCAGGCCTCAATTAAAGATCCAGATTTGACATACATTCTTACAATAACGCTGAAGGCTATCATATCCAATTTAACATCTGCAGTCGTCAACTCTATATACAGATTCTTAGCTTCAGAAAACAAGCTCATTGAACTGTAAATGTCAATCATTGTGCAGATAATGTGTAAGTTAAGGTTATTGGATTTTGGCAAGCAAGTAAATATTTTGACGGCATTCTCAAAATTTCCCAAATCTTTGCATGAACATATCAACAGATGATACAAGTTGTCCTCGAATATAGGATCCTCCCACTTCTTGTCCCTTAGAAGTTTTAGTGCATCATCAATCAAGCAATTTTCCACATAAGCCATTGCAAGAATGGAGCAAGATGTTCGACTTACAAGAACATGGTCATACAGAGAGTCTTTCAAAATCAAAGGCACTTTATCGAATCTATTAACCTTTTTATATGATTGCAAAACGATACCTAGGATAGAGGACTCCTGACAACCAATCATCAACATGTCATTTATAGTTCTGATGGCACCCTCTTCATCTTCATGCTTGGCTTGCAAATTTATCATTGTGTACAAGTTTGACGAGTTAGGTTTGAAACCCAACCTTTTGAGTTCCAGAGAGTAAAACTTTGCTTCAATATAATTGTCAGCCCGACCCCAACCTTCAATCATGGACCTATATGTTGTTTCGTCAGGAACCACTCCAACTTCTTTAAGGTTCTGGAACAGTCGTTGTGCACAGTCCATGTTTGACGCTTTTCCATACCCAGTGATCATAGTGTTATATGCAACTATATTGGGGGGAAATCCAGCTTCTTTCATTTCATCCAAGACCTGTTTAGCCACATTCAACTTCCCTTGCTGACAGTAAGCATTAAGCAGAACCAACCAGTTCTCCAGATTCAAAACAACTGCATCTTCTCTCAGAAAGCCAATTATATTTTCTGCTTTTTCATACAAACCTACACGCGTGTAAATTGTAATCATGGCTGAATAAGCCGACTCACAGGTAATTTTCAGATTCCTCATCTCGGAAAATGTAAATTCTGCCTCCTCAACAACCCAACCCTTCCGATAAAGGCTCATCAGCATTCCAAAAGTAGCAACGTTCGGACGAACCCCATTTTCCAACATCATCCGAAACCATCTTGCACCCAACTCCACTAGCCCCCTCTTATAACAAACATAAATGAGGGTATTAAAAACCTGATAATTAAGCTCACAAGACGAGTCACTGACCATCTCTTTAATCATAGCTTCTGCTCCATCCCAATCCTCTCTCCTACCTAAAACTCTGAGAATTAAATTGTAGGCAATCACATTCTGCTTCAACTTCCCATTACTTCTCATCCATTTGAAGAAACTCAACGCTTTGTTATCACTTCCCTTCTCAAGCTGTTTCAAGAGTACATTACAACGTTCAGAGCTCAACTCGTGCCCAAGACTACTAACATCAAAATCTACCACATTTTCACTCTTCAAGGTATTGTCTACCCTAATTGCCTCGTGTGAAATCTTGGGCATTTCTTCCTTCTCATTTTTTTTCCCATTTTTTCGAAAATTCACCCTCAATTCGGTATTTTTCTTTACTGCCTTTGCACCCCGAAATTTTTTGCAAACATTCACCCTTCCTTTCTGAAAATCCGGGCTTTCTAGAACCAAATCACTATCACTAGCCACATCTTTATCCACGGTCGAGAAATTAACCAAATTTTCCTCAGAAGTTTCATAAAATTCAGTGTCAATTCTAGAAAATCTAATGTGCTTCAGTTTACAAAAGGGTTTTACAATAAATGCACCGTTTATATTTACATAACCCGAAAATGAACAAATAGAAGGGAGTCTCAATGATTTGACATCAAACCTTTTCTTGGACTCGTACGAGCTGTTATCTAGAGACACTGAAAGTTTCAGAGAGGACATGGAGTCCAGTGATCTCTGCGAATTTGGTGGGTTATTACTAATTTACTTATTTTTGCATTATGAAAATCAATTTTTTAGCAGATGTAGAAAATTAGAGCGTACCGGAAGTGAGATACTGAGAGGATAACGGAGGATGCAAGAAGTGGAGAGGAGAAGTTGCAGTAGTTGGAATGTTCGACGTAGTATTCTTGCTTTCAAACGTGTGGGTCGGATTCTGATATAAGTTTCTCACGTGCAAATTTTCTTTTTTTGAGGATCGATTTGAGGACCATAATATCTCTGTCTTTTCACCAGTTGTTCTGTGAAAATCAGTGCGAATAGTCAAATGTGTGAAGTTGAGCATTTTTTATGGGGTTATTGGCGCAAAACGTTCTTACTTTTGTCGATTTGTGTGCAAAACGTCCCTACCTTTCGTTTTTTGGTGCAGAACGTCCTTACCTTTACATTTTCTTGCCCAAAACGTCTTTTTCATCTCTTTTTGACCATTTTACCCTTCTATTAAAATAAAAAAAACACAAAATAAAAGAAAAATAATAATAAATTGCAATTATGGATTCAAACTTTTAAAAATGTGCAAATTAGTCACAAAAATGAATTAAAGCAACCCAAACCACCGGATTTGAACACCTTTGAAAAGCCCTTATCACAACCATCAATTACCACCAAAAATCCAACCAAAACAACCAACAAAATTGAAGAAATCAGCCAAAAAAGCCAGCTATACCTACTGCCATGACTGTCGCTTCCTCATCCCGTTCACTCCGCCAATCCTCCACCACCAATCCTCTCCAAACACCCATTTCCTCCGCCACCACCACAGCAGTCGTCGCCGTCGAGGTCCTTAACCCTAACTTTGATTCCCAACACACAACTACCAATGGCTTCCAATCTCCCAACTCTGGCTTTACCACTGCCACCGGACCTCTCAGTCACGACCTTCCTCCTTCTCCTACTCCATCCACTCCATATCGCCCCTATAGCTTCTCCTCCGCCAAGGAAGCTGCGGCTGAACATTGACGACGAAAGCGCCGCCTTCGTATCGAGTCCCTTCTCTACGCCCTCCGCCCTAATCCCGCTTCCCACTCATCTCACATCAACAACCCTGACAAGCCTCGCCTCCCAACCTCCACCTCTTCTAAACTGGAGCTAATTTGCAGATTAATTATGGTTCAAATTTTTAAATGAATCAACCCAACCTAAACTCCATAATTTGCTGCTTAAATGCTTAATCATGGGTTTGAACTTTTAAAAAGGTTCAAACTTTTTCGGCTGATTTCTTCACTTTGGTTGGTTGTTTTGGTTGGATTTTTTGTGGTAATTGATGGTTGTGATAAGGGCTTTCCAATGGTGTTCAAATCCGGTTGTTTGGGTTGTTTTAATTCATCTTTGTGACTAATTTGCACATTTTTAAAAGTTTGAACCCATAATTGCAATTTATTATTTATTCTTCTTTTATTTTGTGTTTTTTTTATTTTAATAGAAGGGTAAAATGGTCAAAAAGAGACGAAAAGGACGTTTTGGGCAAGAAAATGTAAAGGTAGGGACGTTCTGCACCAAAAAACGAAAGGTAGGGACGTTTTGTGCCAATAACCCTTTTTTATGCCTCTATTTTAGAAGAATTTTATTAACATTCAGGGTCCGTTTGATTGGAAATGTGAAATTTGAATGGAACATAGAATTTATTTTACTGGGAATTGTTATTAATTATGTTTGATTGGTATAATTTTCCTCCTAGAAAATGTTGAAAGTTTGGTATTCGTTTGGCTTCGTTTTTCATGGAAATTGTTCATTAAAGTGATAATTTTTTTAGCCATCAAACAAGTTAAAAGTGGGAAATTGAATTTGGATTCCATTTTCCATGGAAAAAATTGGCCAATCAAACATAGCCTTAGAGCATGTTAAAACTCCATTTTATTGTAAAAATGGATTTTGAAATAGTCGAATGATAAAGAATATGCGATTAAAAAAAAAGAAAAAAATTTGAGATTACGTGTAATATTATTTTATTAAAACGTATGAGATCATAACTAGAGCAAAATTAAGTGAATAGTAGTATTGAATCCGTTTAAATGTGTGATTGAAAATGAAATAATTTATAAAATTCTCCAAACGATAGCTTAATTACTGACACTATAGTAATTTCAAGAAAGTTGATAGAATTTCGACTTAGGTTCCTTTTGATTTATGAATCATTTATAAATTATTTATAAATGTTCAAACATCATTTTTACCAAATATTTTAATATATTTAAGTACTATCTTCTTTTCAATAATTCATTTTTATCTATTATTTATAAATTAAATCGTTTATAAAATATTCCCGGCTTAATTGTTTTACATGAAACTAATGACTTTTGTAGTTATCCCAACTCTTTTGTAGGATCAAAAATGAAGAAAGAAGAGAAGTTTGTAAGTTTCTTGTTTTTTTTCTTTCTAATCGATTACAAGACAAAGTATTTACATACTCATCTAGAGCATGTTTGGGGACTTGCTTGAAGAGAGGAGATAATTTTTCTCATTTAACGTGGAATTGTTTGAGCTCCATTTTGTTTTGGAAAAATATATTTTGTAATAATAATTTTTCCAAGAATGTGCGATTAAGAAAGTAGGGAAAAAATTTATATTCATGTGTAAAATATTTAATTGGAATAATGTGTAATAAAAAATGAGTTTCGATTCCGATTTTATTATAAACCGAATATTTGGAACCACGCCGACCCTTAGTCAAGATATTGCAAAGGCAGGTGGAGTGGCATTAGTCAAAAATTGAAATGAAATGCAAGACAGAAATCGACAGTTTGCTTTACCTCTAAAAATATTTTCCATAAAGAGAAAACTCAGAACATTTGAATCCTTTCACGACACAATAAAAAAGAAAATAGATACATTTCCCAATTAAATATCTAATGAAATGCAAGGAGTGGGAAGGAAACTCGAAACTCGAAACCGACAAATCTTAGTGGTAATGACACCATTTAATTCCCATAATTATCAGCTACCTTTCCTCCCAATGCACAAACAGGGAAGAGGATTATGAATCAGTAACTTTTTCCAGTTTTGGCATAGAAGTTCCTGATAAGAAAGACTTGATAAGTGTCAAGGCTTGCTTGGGTTTATGCAGGGCAACTTCATGGCCTGCCCCTCTCACTACCACAAAAGTTAGTCCTTGGTACTCTTGTGTCCATCCTCCTACCTGTTACATACCATTACAATGAGATAAAATTCAATAATTTGGTGGCCAATGATTTTCTAGTTTGCAGTGGTATTATGAACACATGTTCCTCAGCTGATAAAGCAATCAAGTTCGATTTCATATTACTTTTTAAAAAATAGATGAGTGTGTAAAATCAGATAGAAGATAGGGAGCAAAAACCTGGCCATCGTCGTACCAAGCACGCCAAGGACTAATCGTTGGAAGTTCTAGAGCATCTATACAGTAACGTGTGGATGTAACTGGAACTACAGCATCAGCATCCCCACTGTCGAAAATGTAAAAAAAAAACGATTACAAAGATTGTTATATAACACTTTTATCTGCGTTACTTGGTACAGAGGAATGATCCGTTGATTTATTTAAACAAATTAAAAATCAAAAAATGATAGTATAGGACAACAAACGAAGTAAATGACTAACAACCTCTAGACAGTCCTACTGTTCAGTAACCTTCATAATAATCATGAACCACCTTATCTAAAAGCTTAAGTTGTTTCAGAGACCACATTATTTATATAAATTTAATCTTGAACAAGCCTCCTCATGTGCAGGATTGCCTTTGTGCACGATTTTCGCAAATGGGTGGCAATGTGACCTAAACCATGCACTTTTCTTGGCTATGTTATCATGTTAATCCACCCCCTCTAAAAGCTTTAGCTATTAGAAAGGGGATACATTTAATTATTTAAATTTAACCTGAAACGGCAATGTAAAGTTTTTCTTTTTATGCTAAGAGATGTTAAGATAAATGTCCCCCTTCCATTATTAACGAATTATTCAAAAGAAAACCATAAAAAATGGGACAAAGAACAATCAATTGATACGACTACGTAGCTTGATCAATGTCTCCCAAATCTAAGTGCCCTTCTACCACTTGACTGAGGCGTCACTTGTTAGAAACTGTTAGAAACTGTTAGAAACTAATTCTGTTTCCCATGTTGCAAGTTTGATACTAACGCATTATTGCTTTGTACTTTTTCCACTATAGCAGCAGCCTACATCATGTAAAGTGAACAAAGAAAGATTGAGATGGGAACAGGTGGAAACCTGAAGATCCAAATACGAAGTCCAAAATGTATAAGCTCGCGGTAGATGTTCAAAACAGAAGCAGCAGAATCCTTCCAATTTTTGTTCACCACGTCACTGCAAAGATGTGATTATGTGAATATTGATTTGTCTATAACATTTATCAATCAAGAAAAATGAATTAACATCAAGTTGTAAATATCAATTATCTTGGAAATAGCCAAAAGCGATATATAATGAACTAATATAGTTAGAGAATATTATTGACTTGGGATGATAAAAGCATCCAGACACTCTTGAGACCTTACAACAACAGAATCACCATACTATATCCCATTGAGTTCAAGGTTATTCCATCCCTAAAATGTACAAAACAGTGGCTAAAGACGCCTAGATTTTTTCTTTGGATTTTCAGAAGTTTTCGTGCTTGCTTATTTGTTTAGAGGTCCAAAGCTAAAACGACTGTTTCTGTGTGACTAAAGCCTAAATTTCACCCTCGAGGTACTTCAAAATTTTGTTATGTAGTTGAAAAGTAATCTCAACAATGCAAAACGTCATGAAGAAAAGGAAAATTAAAAGGACGAAACAATATTTTTTAATTATATTTCTAGGTCAGTTGATAGACATCGTAACGCTTATATAGTTGGTTTCTATTACAGTGCTTAATGATCACTTTCCAGCAGTATTTTTCATTTTTGTAGCATATCACAGTTATAGTTAATAACTTTAATTTGGAGGATTAAGTTCTCATTAGAATACACAATAGCACAAGCAAATGAGGCCATAAAACAACTATAATTGAAGGGTTGTCATCACTCAGAAAGAAAGGGCATATACAATTAAATTATCATTTCAAAAATTTACGAAGGAATGAGTGGTAACGAGAATAAGACTCCAAGAATCCTTTTCCCTCCCATCCAAAACAAGAATTTACCTGCAGGTATCCCACTTGGATGAGGAATTTTTGCTATGAACATGGAGAGCATTTTGAACCTCAGGAAGATTGAAGTAAATAACTGAGTGCTGCAAAGTGCAAGGATCATATGATCTTTTGATAAGACCAACCTTCTATCACGGAACATTTGATTCCATTAGTCATCCAAAGATAATATATAACAAACATTACTGCATAGCCTATAAAACAAAAATGATGAAGCAAGAGAGAGAGAGAGAGAGAGAGGTGGATGAACATGAAGAACTCTTCTAGGAGATCAAACATTGAGCACCGGAATAGTTTATCAAAGTAAATATCTAAATGAACTCAACCAGTGACTGTTTGACCTCAGGAAGATAGTAGTAGATAACCGAGTGCTGCAAAGTGCAAGGATCATATGCTCTCTTAATAAGACCAACCTTCTATTTGGAAAAATTTAATTCCATTACTCATCCTAAAAGAATTTAAGATTACTGCATAAAGTTAGCCTACTTCAAATATGATGGAGAGAGAGAGAGAGAGAGAGAGAGAAACCGATCACTAGAAGAGAGAAAATATGTAAACAAACTCATTTCTCCTTATACATTTAACGAATTTAAATTCAATCAACAGACAAAATCTTAGAGACATTGAAAAGAGATTATTAAAGATTTAAATACTTACTTTCTTTCTTTTTAATAGAAGATTAAACCTATTAAATTTGGCTGTGCATGGAGGAGAGAAGATACTATAAATATCAATGTCTCCCATTTCTTCAAGAGATATATCAAGAACTTCATCACACTGGTCTGAGGTGTGTAAAAACGATCCAGAGTCGCATAACATGTTCAACTCCTTGAAGGTCTGATCAGATATCATACCAACTGACCACAAATACTGGAAGCGTCCCAATTGGTCATAAAAATCATCTATTAGAGCATTTCCAACCTGCATTAAAAGGGTATACTACCTGTTTAATTTTGTCAAATGAACAATGTGATCTTCTTATCTGTAATATCAAGGGGAGAAACCCAATACCATGAAACCCTTCAGATTGATAGCTTCTTCTTCTTCCTTTTTATGGTTGTGCCTTACAATTGCTTGGCATAGTTGTGGTATATAGTGTCCTGCACATTGAGTGCACCACAATCTATTTCATAATAGCAACAAGGAAGCCTCAAGCCAGGAATTAATGTTGGCTTATAGGATATCGAACGGCGTTCATCCTCTCTACGTTACTATTTAAGGTCAGTGAACATTTCAATCAAATATGTTTAAGCAGCGAAAAGTTCCAGACAACTGAAAATGGTGTTCTAAAAGATGAAAAAAGGAATTCTTCCTCGCTGAAGCCACAGAAATTTTCAAGTGTTAATGCATCACATCTCTTGATTGCATCTGACTTTATCTCAAAATGAAAAGACATACAAGAAAGTTATGTGTTCTATTCATGGAACAGAGCAGCTTATTGGGCCTTAATATCCTCTTCTTCTGATAGTCTTGTCCTCAATTATGACTTCACTTAGAAGTCTAAGAGAAGAACAGAAACTATAACCATTCACATTCCCGAAGATATAGTGCTCAGGACAGAGGACAGTAAATTAACAAAGGTTTAAGTCAAAATCTATTATAGCTAATGAAGTAAATGCAACTGGTTGGGAGCCTCTGTGGTTTACCTCGGTTGATTAACATGATGATTTCCTATTACTGTGATTTCCAAATACAGCAATTTTTGTATTCAACTCTGTACTCTTGAGGGTGTGAAATGGAAGTGAGCGTCCACCCCTCACCCTTGATCCACTTCAACTTTTTACCCTATTCAACTCATATCAACAAAGCTTATCCCGTACTTATCTAATTGGCTAAATGGATCCTCCTTTTTCTTCAACTACTACCAAGCATCTACTACTAGTTTACTATGATGTTAATACAAAATCATTTGACAAATAAAAGATAATAAAAAAAAAACTAAAGTTAATACTATAGTTTCAGTTACTTAAATCTTTCCCCGAGACTAGTTTCAATAAATAAACCTGAACCAGGACCCAAAAATTTGGGTAGAGATTAAAATCGGATTAAAATTGAAAAATTAGCCGTTATTGTTGACTTTTATCAGACGAGTAGGGCCCAATAACGACTATATTTTCAATTTTAATCGGTACCAAACAGGCTCTGAATAAAGGTAAACATTCCATAGCTATTCAATGTTTATAGAAAATTCGCAATAACCCACCCGCATAACTTTCTCCAGTGATATAAAAGTCCCTCCCTTTATAATTCGGAAAGCGCTTAAACCACTGCACAAAAAATTCTAGGTTGTCGGCAGCTGCATTGCATGAGATTGAATCAAACTTCTATACACGTCAAAAATAACATTAAAAAAAGAAAACTAAGAAGGGCCTTATAGAAAGAAACTAATACCAGTGCTTTTATCACCATTGTTCAGTAGATCATTGGTAGTGTTAGAATATGAAAAACCAACTCCAACAGGAGTGTCAACAAACAATATATTTGCTACTACAAAATGGGAAAATAATTAGGCAATTCCCTTATCAAAATTGAATTTAAAAACTGACAAATAACATCTCAATAAAATTGGAATTAATAAGTTAAATGCAAATCAATTCATTTGATTTTTAAAGGACGGCACATAGTAGATACCTAATACCTTTATTCCAAGAGTAAGGGTTCAAATAAAGTGTCTTCCCATCTTTCTGGACATGGAAAGGTCCAATTTCCTCTGCTAATCCATATCCAATAGCCGAACATCCAGGCCCTGAACACAGTATAAATGAACCCTAAATCCTAAACTTAAAATTTGAAAAGGAAAAGAAAATCCAACACATTTATTTATTTATTTATTTTGTGAATACAAGTTTAACGTGATGCAAGAGTATTTGAAAAAAATGGAGTATACACTCAACAGAATTTTATGTTCAAGAAACGCAAGAAATCTCACCATATTTCTTGAATTTTAATTTCCTTGGCTAATGATAAAAGGTTGTTTGCCCATTAAAAAGGGTTTTCTGAAAAAGAAAAAAAATTCTCTTGCAAACGGAAATATTGACGGTTGGCCCAACGGTCGGAAACTGGAAAAAATGTTCTTTTTACTTTTATTTTGGATTGGATTAATCACATTAAAAAAAAACGACTGACCTCCATTGAGCCAAAGAACAAGAGGCTTCGAAGAAGGGTCCTCATCCGCCTCGAGTAACCAATAAAACAGCGCTCGTCCAGATTCCTCGTTGACGGTAACATAGCCAGCATAATGTGCAAAGCTCACGTTAAAATTCTGCCCCGGCAACGTTGAAACTCTATCAAGCTGTTGCTGGTCATATGAGTCGAAAGAAAAGCTTGCTCCGCAGCCAAATAAATTGATCTTGACGATGAAAATAAAGAGGAAAATATTGATCAAAGCCCAATTCAAAGTTGACATTTTTCAAGAACTATGGTAGTCCAAGAGTGGGGGATAAGGAGATTATATATAATTATAGTATGTAATTTAATCATTTTCTTGAAGGTATCTGTATGTGCTTATACTGTTGGAATCAGACGGAATTTATGTTTGTTTAAGAATATTCTTGTCGGATTTGTTGTCGAACAACCTTTTGTCCCATATTTGAAGAATTTCTTGTTATTTCTGGAGTATTTCCTTTTAAACAATCTGGCAGAACTATCTTAATAAATCTGCACAGCGTAACGGTATGATCAACAGAATCAAAAATGAATTCGAGCCCACCGACTTCACGATGTTTCCTTAAAACGAATTTCGTCTCCTACGGAAGCAGCACAGCAATCAGCAGGAGTTCCAGCGAACTCAATAAAGTGTATTTACTTCGAAAATAATATCAGAACGAGAGAGAGAGAGAGAGAGAGAGAGAGAGAGAGAGAGAGAGAGAGAGAGAGGGAGAATGAGATTCAATGCAGAGAATAATAGCAATGAAAATGGTGTAATAATTTTGGCAACGGGACTGGCTATTTATAGAATTGTTCGTGGCCATTCGAACACCCTTCAAGTCATTTCAGAACAGTCGTCCCCGTTTAGACAAGCCCAAAACCGAACAGACAACAAAGTTCAGTAATAAATCGGTTCACGGTCCAAACGGTCGGTTAACAGACCACCCGAACCAAACCGGACCACGCTGTTTTGATTATTGAAAATAGAGACATAACTGTGAAGGTATAGAGTTTGATCAAAGAATTTTCACTTATCAAAGTAATCCACCAATAGTTCAAGGACGTTGTTGGCGTTCTGATGGTTCCACTATAGTGATTCCCACCATTCTTAGGGTTTGTTTGGGCCACATTATTTTGAAAGAATATATTTTGGAATAATAGATTGATGGAAAATGTGTGATTGAAAAAGAAGGAAAAGTTATTGATGTGATAGAAAATATTATTTTATTGAAGTGTGTGATTGAAAATGAGTAGAAGAATGAGAATGAAAATCTTAATGTGTATCAAAAAGAGACTTACTCTTCTCTCTGTCTTGATTGATTTAAGAGATGGGGAGATATGATCCACAATTTTTGAGATTTTTCAATCACATATAGCATCATTTTTTTTAATCAAAATATACAAAAAAATCTGATTTTTTACTAAATTGTTAGGAATTCGTGGAGACGATATGACGCGATATGAAGTATAGATCGCACAAACTAATAAACAAGAACAAGATTTAAAGGAAAATAAACAAGAAGATGAAATTGACAGAGAATCGAATATCTTATTAATAACGATTAATGGAGAGAAAATACAATTTCTACTTTTTTTTTATGTCTAAACTGAATGAAGAGTCTACTATTTATAGGAGACATGTCCAAACCCTAAAATTAACCTAAAATATGAAAATTAGGTTAAAAATCACGTAAAATCGAAAAAAAAAGGAAAAAATCAGCGGCCCGTCGCTCGAGCGAGAAGCGGGCGACAGCTCAGCGACAAGCAGGCGACAAACTCTCTGTTCCAATTTTAATCCTATCACTCGAGCTATAAGCGGGCGTCCATCCAGCAACATCAATTTGCCTTTTTTTTTCCTTCTTGGACCATATTTTGTCATCTTCAAACCAAATACTCCACAATGTGAAGCCCTAGACCCAATTTGGACCGAATTTGGATCACAAAATCCAACATAAACCAAACAGATGCTAAATCTCGCACCTACCTAAGCCACTTTTCCTAAAGAATAAATTGTCAATATCTCGGGGCAGCGAGTTCTCGTCTTTGCATGAAGAGGATTCCGTAAGACTGTGATCTTCAAACAGAGGATTCCGTAAGACTGTGATCTTCAAACATTACAGGTTTTAGTGTAGTAGATGAATAGTTGAATACAAACACCAAATGCATAGCTTTCTTCAAAGCTTAAAATAATATTGTAGAAAATGAGTCATCTATTTCATTGTTGAGACGTGATTAATCGATCGATATCACATAGGCTATTTAATCTGCCTTAAAATTCTTCCAACTGTTTCGATGCCTCAACTTCTTCTATTGGGGAGATGATGCATATTCGGAATTATTTATTAGACTTTTCGTAAGTCAATTAATGAAACACTTTATGTGTTGAGCCGAAAATCCCACCTGATAGCCCAAGTTACAAAGAAGGACCAAAACCACTCTACGGGCTCAACCTATTACCCCTCGACCTATTACTCAACCTATTATGTGGTGTATTTAAATGGGGTCTCTCCCTGCTGCTTCCTCTCGACATTGGTCGCGCCTCTTGATTTCCTCTTTGGTTGCTTCTCTTCGTGACCTGTTTGGTCTCTATCCTTTCACCCGTCTGTTGGTTTTCTTCTGCTGCTCCTTCTGCCGGTTGGTCCGACAACTTGGACATTGGCAAAGCCTTTGTTGTGTTGTGATTTTAGCCTCTGTTTCGGTCCCTTTTCTGCTGCCTTTTGTGCGTAGCATTCTTACCCGGTCTTGGGTATTCTTGTGGTCCATTTGAGTTTATTACTTTGGTCCAATTTGTGTGGTGCTGTGTGTGATTTTCGGCACTTGATCTGAGCCTCGATCCATCCATCTTGGTGCCAAATCATTGGGGTATTGAAAGGGGAGTATTTTTTTTCAATTTACTTAGATGAATTATATTATTTACTTGATAGATTATTCACTTGGTGTTTGTTATTATCTATTAGGTGAATATAACACTACACCATGTATCTAGTCTAGGGTATGTTTATTGCTCCCTATTGCCATGCCTCTGATCAAATCATAGCATCTTCCCGTGTATCTGTTGAAGCACTTTCTAGTGAGAAGGCTCTCTCCGATTGATTTAGTATTGCATGACCTTGGTCAATTTCAGCTCATAAGATAAATCTTCTCTCCATTAGCTCCTCCGAAATGAAATTTTCAATCAATTTGTCAATAGAGATACTCTTTAGGATACGCGAAGCAATACAAAAAAAAAGAAAATTCAGTTTTGTATCCCTCTGTCGATCATAACTATACAAAAGCATTGGCAAAACCTCATCTTCCATGTTGGCTCGTCCCATACATGATTCTTTCTAGTGCATCTAGGGATGGCAAAATGACTAGTCGGCTCGAACCACCCGTGACTCGGCCCGAGAAAGCCCGAGCCGAGCCGAGCCGATCCGTGGCTTGGAACCACCGAGCCCCATTTTGGGGCAAATGTGTGGTTCGACGAGCCACACGGGTAGGCCCCGTGTCACAGGCCTTTTTCGATCGGAACGAGCCGAGCCTGTAAATAATTAAAATGAAAACAATTGTCTGCACAGGGAGCTGTAGGAAAAAAAATTAGAAGTAGCTGCCTGCGTTACAGGCAACTGTCTAGAAAAACCGAAATAAACATTTCTTGATAATTTTGGACAGAATTACCGACTGGTATTATTGGCTATTATCTACGCACTCCATCCACTATTACCAATGGCAATGTCATCTTCAATAGACAAGTAGGTGGGGTCATCAAAAATAGTTCTAACATTTGTAGCATCAATATCACCGACACACTGCTGTCTATCGATGACAATGACGATGATTCTGTTGACCGTCATCGACAATGCTATGATCGATTGCGGTCAACAAAGAAGCTTAACACTTCTCTAAAAAGTAAGTTTCTACTCACTTGGACCAATGGAAATGCTTCTATTAAATTTTGAAAAATTGAATTAACATAAAAATTAGTTGTTGGGTAGTAAACTTTTCAATCCATTTTAAAACTTTAATCAGCCTTGTCATTTAAAAGATTTTGCTCTCCCTCTTAATTTTACAAGTAAAATACCTGTTGTGACAAGATATGTCAAAGTGAGAACGAAACTCTTCACAGCAAATTCCAAAGTACAAATGTCAGGCTCATTGTGCAGTTACTTGTTTCCCAGCATTAAGGTTACATCGCCACGAAGCAATAACATCATTTAATTCTTACAATAGTCCGCCCGAGGGATAAATTATAAATCACTGATTTGTTTCAGTTTTGGCATAGAGTTTCCTGATAAGTAAGACTCGATAAGTGTCAAGGCTTGCTTTGGTTTATGCAAGGAAACTTCATGGCCTGCCCCTCTAACTGTCACAAAAGTTAGCCCATTGTACTCCTGTGTCCATCCCCCTACCTGTTTCACGCATTACAATTTCTATCATATTTGATAAAGCAATTACGTTCAATAGAATAAGATTGATGAAGGGAGCAGAAAATAACCTGGCCATCATCATACCAAGCACGCCAAGGACTAATCGTTGGAAGATTTAGAGCATCTATACTATACCGAGTGGATGTAACTGGAATTACAGCATCAGTATCCCCACTGTAAAAAATTGCCACAAAAACTTAACTTCTCTATGTCATATTAAACAGAAAAGGAGTGATTCGTTAACAATTTCGATCATAACTTTTTAATCGTGAGGTTTCAATGCATGGTTTAAAGATAAATGCAGGCAATAAGTGAATTGAGAAAGAGGGACACTTGTGAGAAGTAAGAACCTCTAGGCATGAGAGAGAAGAAAAGCAGAAATCCTCTTAACATGTAACCATAAACTTTAGTACCCTTGGTACGAACTAACAAACAAAGAAAAGATTGAGATGGGGAACAGATGGAAACCTGAAGATCCAAATACGAAGTCCTGAAGGTATAAGCTCACGGTAGATGTCCAGCACTGATATAGGAGCATCCTTCCAATTGTCATTCACCTCATCACTGCAAACATGTGACTGTGAATCTTGAGCTCTCTATACAATATATCAATCAAGAAAATGCAGTAACCATGTGCTGAATATCGCATGCCTAGAAAATCGCCAAAAGTTGTATGATGAACACTTATAATTATCTCTGAATCAACAATACTATATGTTCACATTGACTTCTAGGTTATGTTCAAGTACAGAACTGCGGCCAAAGATATCTAGTTTGTGTCTTTAATTTTCAAAAGTGAATAATGCTTGCTTATTAATTAGAAGGTTAAAAGCCAAAATTACGGACACTGTATAGCATGTTTAACCCTCCGAATTACATCAATAGATTGTAATGCAGTTAAAAAAAATAATCTCAACAATATAAAGCATTGGAAAGAAAAAGATAAGAAATCAAGAAAATCAAGAGGACGAGTCAGAATTTCAGTTGATAGTCGTTGCAAGCTGTTAAGCGTGCAGACTAGCAGACTATAGTATCTTCAGCATTTATATAGGACGAGATTGAAGTAACAGTATCATTAGCATCTCTCCGTGTATTTGAGTGGCAAGATTTCTCAATAATGAGTTTGTCTAATCACAATTGAAGACAGACAAAATTCACAGCATTAAAATATTCTGGAGTTGAGAATCTTGCCTCAGAAATAATACTGGTCCTACTTCAATGCATTCTTATTAACAAATGTTAAGGTAATTGCTCATGTCCACATACAGCAGATTTTCCCCTCAAATATTATAGATTAGTATTTATCATCCAAAAAGCTTATTAGACATCATTCAGTATATCGAAAAGTTAAGAATGTGTTAAGGAAATAAACTTGAAACTGATTAACTTACAGTTGTCGATGGCACTTGCAGTGGTAACCAGCATTTTTATATTGAATAAGTTTAATTTTGTTTATATTTAAGATCTCATTCAAATATATTACTTTGCAAGCAAAAATGAGATCATAAAATAAAACAACTATATTTGTAGGATGATCACGCCATCCAAACATAAATATTATACCTGCAGGTTTCCCATTTGGATGGGGAATTTTTGCTATGAACATGAAGAACATCTTGAACCTCGGGAAGATTGAAGTAGACAGTTGAGTGCTGCTCTGTGCAAGGATCATACGCACTTCTGATAAGACCAACCTTCTATCAGAGGAAATTTCATACCATTAGTTATCCAATGAGAATATGTAGGAAAGATTACTGCGAAAGACTACTCCAAATGAAGATTCCTACTTTGTTCTGAGTTTTAATTCTCACTTCGTTACCCAATCTAATGGTCTGGTAGAAACATTTACGGTCAAAAGTTATAAAATTGACTCACAACAACCCTTGTAGAAAAAATAATAAACTTCCCATATTGCCGGAAAATCCTCCTAACCTCAATTTAAATAGGACACAAACAATCAAGAGGTAGAAGCAGGGTTTATTACACCTGTTTTACCCACTGACAAATACAGTGATCTACTAATACTCCTTTTTCACATATAAATTTGAAGAACTTAAATCTGGTCAACAGAATAAAATTGTACAGGAATTAAAGGAGATTGTAAAAAATTTAAATACTTACTTTCTTTCTTTTTAATAGGCGACTAAATCTATTAAAATTGGCCGTGCATGGGGGAGTGAAGATACTATACATATCAATGTCTCCAATTTCTTCATCAGCAATATCAAGAACTTTATCGCACTGCCCCGAGGCATGTATAAATGACTGGTAGTCACAGAAAACATTCAACTGCTTGAAGGTCTCATCAGAAATCATACCAACTGACCACATAAATTGGAAGAGTCCCAAGTGATCGTGAAAATCATCTGTTAGCGCATTTCCTACCTGCATTACAAAGTTAAGCTACCTATTTGATTTTGTCCAAATAAGCGTATGATCTCCTGATCTAAAATATCAAGCAAAGAAAGCACATACCATGAAACCCTTCAGATTGATGACGACTTCTCCATTTTTATGGTTGTGCCTCACGATGGCTTGGCTTAATTGTGGTACATAGTGCCCTGTAGATTGCGTACACAATAATTTAAAACAGATATATGATAACAAGACCACCAAAGTTAAGTAATAGTTTCAGTTTTTAATTTTTGGCTCTTCTCAGCAACTAGTTTCAATAAGTAAACCCCAACAGTTCTAAATTGCGTAAAGGTAGTTCTTTCTCGGTTATTCAAGAATTAAAGAAAATTCACCATCACCCACCTGCATAACTTTCTCCTGTGATATAGAAGTCCTTTCCTTTATACTGTGGAAAACGTTTAAACCACTGCAATAAAAATTCTAGATTGTCGGCAGCTGCATTCCAAGAGATCGAAATCAATTTTCTGTGCATACCAAAACAAAATGAAAATAAAAGAAATATCAAGAAGGCCTATAGAAAAGACGCTAGTACCCGTCCTTTTATCACCATTGTTCAGTTGATCATTGGTGACATTTGAATATGAAAAACCAACTCCAACTGGAGAGTCAAGAAACAATATATTTGCAGCTGCAATATGAGAAAACAATTAGGCAATTCCTATATGAAATTTTATAGAAGTACCACTTTGAGTTTAAGTATTTTAGATTGACTTCTAGCAGACTCCTAATAGAAAATTCTAGCAATAACCTAATCCATCATTTCCAGGAGCAGGGGAAGTTACGAAGATCACGCGCAGAGTATTGCTAAAAAGTAAAAGGAAAAGAAGAAAGCTAGAAAACAAGGAGACAAGAATGTAAAAACCCACGAAGTGTTCATATTAAGGGGTAAATATATTTTGGAAACATATATTTTTATCTCAAATGTTGCTAATATGAGCTAGTTGAAAATAATAAGCGTATGAAACTGCAAGATATGTACTAAACATTCACACAAGAGCTGATTTCTGTGTTTGCAGGTAAACAAAACCTTTGATTTGTATAAATTTTGAAGTAATGGCATTGATAGTTGTACAATCCACCAAAAGATGTGAAAATAGACAACAGCTATACAGCCAAAATGTTACCTACTAAAAGGTGTGCTTTCAATAACAAAGGAACCTATCTATTTTCAACACAAGAATTGAAGTTGATGAACTGGTCTTTTAAACTTTAGTTCTTTTCATAGAATTCAAACTTTTGAATTTCAGTCGTAAGGCAAGTTAGATACAAATTCAATTCATTTCTTTTCTAGAGGACAGCACACAAAATATACCTTTATTCCAAGAATAAGGGTTCAAATAAAGGGTCTTCCCATCTTTCTCAATATGGAAAGGTCCGATTTCCTCAGCTAATCCATATGCAATAGATGAACATCCAGGGCCTGAACATATAATGGGTGAGAAACAAGTTTCACCCTGGCTATAAATTACATCAAACCAAGATAAATTACCATGCTAAGACATAAATGAATGAACTTTACAGCATCAAATTTAAAAACTAAACTAAAAAGTGAAAAGAAATAGCAAATCCAAGATAGATTTTTTAATAATCACCATGCTTTCTGATACTTAACTACATGTTTCTTGGGGAATCAATGACATACAAGTTGAACATAATAAAAAATGTGTATATAACTTGCTGAAGTTTACAATCAAGAAAGGGAAGAATTAACACCATATGTCTTGAAATAAATTCTTTGCTAATGCTAAAAACTTTTTGGACATTGCAAATAATCATATTGGCCCAGAGGCCACGAAGGATGCTCTTTTAGCTTAGATATATCACAATTTTGTATACAGAATCACGTGATTCTTTGTACATATCTCCCAATATCATAGCAAATTCAAATACTCTAATATAAATTCAACAAAAGAAACACAAAAAACATGCATTTGTCTGAAGGCTAATACGCTAACATTAACAAGCTAAACTCCAAAGTTTTAAACAAGATTACACACACACACACACACACAAAAAGAGTTCAGAATAAATTGACCTCCATTGAGCCAAAGAACAACAGGCTTGGAAGACGGGTCCTCATCGGCCTCAAAGAACCAATAAAATAGTGCTCTCCCAGATTCCTTGTTGACTGTAACATAGCCAGCATAATGTGCAAAGCTCACGTTGAAATTCTGCCCTGGAAGCTTTGAGATTCTATCCAGCTGCTGCTGGGCATACGGGTCTGAAGAAAAAATTACGCTGCAGCTGATTGAATGGAGCTTGGCGATGAAAACGAAAAGGAAAAGCTTCAAAACCCGATTCAAAGTCGGCATCCTTTTAGGGTTCTTTAGATAGGATATTGACGAGGAAAGCGTAGTCTCCCTCGTGTAACGGGGAAAAGGAAGATGGAATCAATGGTACAACTAATTTGACGATGGTGCAAAGATTCTTGTCAATTCATGTTAAACTAGTTGTCAAATTAATTAGGAAAATGTAATTTTTCATAATGGTGTCTGGACAAATAGAGGTCGCGCGTTGTTGGTGCTTGCGGGCCCAGGCGCACCCCCAATAGAGGTAGCACGATTTGGGCTGACAGAACAGGGAATGGTTATTGAGTGATGTGACAAAAGTCACACAACACAAATGGTTTGTTTATTTTTTTTTATTTTTTTTATACCTAAGTATTCCAACTTATATTAGAATATGTCATGGGCCACCCATTCTCGACCCCTCAGTGATGGGGTGGAGATTAATCGCAGTATATATCCAAGTTGACCAAGGTCCGTGCACTCTTTATACTCCTGACCCCAATGGAGTCTTCCTCCATGAATATTATATCACCAACATGTTCCACCCACAATTGAGTATTACATCACTCAACTGCTCCATCCAGGAATCGAACTCCCCACACTGAGTTTGCAAGCTCAGCAATACCCATCCTTTGCCAACTCGGATATCTAATTGAGTCTATTGACACCACTAACCATTGTCAACTCATATCTAATTGAGTCTATGTTTTCTAATAAATTAATTACTTCAGCGTCGTCATCGTTTATATTAGTGGGAGGAGTAGTAGGTACACGAGTAACTTGTGTACCTATTCTTGAAGTATATAATTCATACATTTCAATTAATGTTTGTTTCAAATTCCTATAAGTAATAGGCATATTAAAAGTTAAAGCATTTGAAATTTGATTAATTATAAATTTAGTACCCGATAAATTATATTGGGGGTCCATGATGCATGTTAAAGGAAATAACATAGGTAATTCTTCCCAATATTTTCTAAATTTTAATTCCATGGCATATATAACCTTATGAAAATCAGGGTCATTTTGATATCTCTTAAAAGCCCTAACAGTTATATAAAGACGTTCAAGAACCATGCAACTAGTTGGATAATAAACACCAGACAATATATTCGTAGACGTATAAAAACTTTCCAAAAATTTCTTAATTTTAAAAACTATATTCCAATCGGATTCATTTAAGATAGCATCGTCTTTGTCTCTAATATGCTTACTGTTATAAAATTCAGTGATAAACGGTTCAAAACCTTCACAGGATTTTAATAATAAGTAAGTTGAATTCCACCTATAACCTACATCAGTAATAAAAGTTTTTGTATTAGAATTCTCAGCTTGTTCACAAAATTCTTCAAATGCTTGTTTTCTATTAGGTGTAATCGTGATATATGTAAGTGCATTCTTAATTCGACTAATTTCGTCTTTCACATGTTTTAAATCGTCTTATTCAATTAAATTAAAAATATGGCACACACATCAAATATGGAATAAATAACCACCAAAATCAGTTTGAAATACTCTATGCAATTTATCGATAACTACTTTATTTACAGAAGCATTGTCAAAAGTAAAAGAACGAATTTTACTATCACATTTATATTCTTTAATTATTAACATAATTGCATTAAATATAGTGTTAGTATTATAAGGATACTCAACAATTTTAAAAGCAATAATTTTTTTATGCATAACCCAAAGTGGGTCTATATAGTGTGCAGTTGCAGCTATATAACATCTCTTATTAATCCCTTCCCATAAATTCGAAGTTAAAGATATTACACCCCCGTATTTTTCTAAATCCCCAATCAATAATTGCTTTACATTAAGAAAATATTCAATTGTATTAGAACGAAGAGTATTTCGACTTACCCCAACGTACCTTGGTTGAAGATATTGTTTTACGTAATTTACGAAATGTTCGTTGTCCACTATTGCTAGTGGCAGCTCCGCCGCGGCAACGAACTTCACCATTCCCTTTCGTGCTTCCTCCTCCGAATACATCCACGTAAAAAGTGGCGCAATAGTATCACCGGCTCTACTAGTACCAAACTGTAGTTGCGTTTGTCCACGTTCAAGAAGCCCGTGTTTGGCCGCACATGCTTTGTAATGACGGTTGAGGTGAGTGGTTCCAATACCTTTTTGCCATGTCAGTCGTTGTTGACAGTATTTACACACTGCTTTGGTTTCTGAAAGTCCATCGATCACACGACCAGTGTTAACCAATTTGAAATGGTCCCAACATTTTGCCTACTTCTTCCCCTTTCTCTTCCCTCTTACGTCGGGAATATTTAATGCAGGTTTTTCATCTTATTCCAAATCAATAGGAACTCTAGGATCAATATCAACGTCATCCAAATCAATTGGATCGGCTTCACGAACGTCGAAATCTTCAATGTCTTCCGGAATTGGTAGTTCATTGAAACCGACAAATTCATTCCCAAATTGATTTTGGGCAGGTGTTTCGTCTTCCATACCGAACAAGTTTTCAACAAATGCTCGTGAATCCATTTGTGAATTGTTGAAATAGAATGTAGAAATGTAGAAATGAGAAGTGAATTAAGATTATGTACTAGTGGCTAGTGTATAAAATGGGTTGTAAAATTAAGATAATAATGTAAAAAAATGTAGAAGAGAATTATAGAATAAATGAATGATATTGTTGATAATGATTTGTAAATTGTAGAGAGTAGAGAGTATAGAATGAAAGTTTGGTGGGAAAAAAATGTTGTAATGAGTTGAGTATTTATTGGAGAAGAAAAGTAGAAAAAAAAAAATTTTTTTTTTAAAAATAAGTGACCAAACGGTCACTGAAAAATCAGTGACTGTTTGGCCACTTTGGTGACCGGAACGGTCACTGATTTTCATCAATGACCGTTCTGGTCACCTAATTTTTTATTATTTTTTCGTCTGGGTTCGTCTCATGAGCAGCTCGGCGAGCTGCTCGTGAATAGTGACAAGTCGAGCGGGCTCGGCTCGTCTAGCCCACCTGCCCGCTCGGGCTCGTTTTTTTACGAGCCCTAGCGGCTCGTGGGCGTGAACAGTACAAGCCGAACGGGCGAGCCGACGAGCCGCTCAGCTCATTTGACACCACTAGCAATGGTTTGTTTATATTTAGTTCATGTTTAGTTTAGTTAGAGCCTGTTTGACAACTATTATATATATAAAGTTTTGAATAATATTTTTTTAGAGGATGTGTGATTAAAAAGTAAGAAATTTTTTTTATATACATATAGAATATTTTATTGTGTGAATATGCGGTTGAAAATGATCTTATAACAAACCATCAAATAAATTAATGATTGTCAAACAAGCACTTAAAATCATATTTTTTGTAATTTTTGATAAAAGAAAATGATAAAATGTATAATTGTAAAATTAATAAAAATTGTGATTTTATGAAATATGTAATTCAAATTAACTGTTAAAATTTGACTTATATTTTGATCAATATTTTTAACTAAATCAAACAGGTGTTTAGCCCTCGTTTGATCTACATTATTATCTCATTAAAATGAAAAATATAACCGTTATCCATCATATCAATATTTAAATTCAAATTTTCTATCTCTTATGTGAGCCTCAATAACGACTGTATTTTTCATTCTCATTCTACAATAATTTGGCTCAAACAGGGCCTTAATAACAAAAACAATGTGACCAAGAAAAAAAAAATTAAAATTCTTGCTCATACAATCCACGTCTCTAGTTTTCGGGACACTTGGTGATTTTAGCGGTTTAAAACCGCCCAACACTAATGTAGTATAATTTTCATTCGACTTACGTTAAGCATATAGCTCGCCTTCCTATTAGACCTTTTTTCTCAACCCACCAAAATGGTGAGTGTTGGACATCTCTTGAATTCTCTTCTAATTTTACATTTATAAAATAATTACTTTCAATCAACATTTGTTCAAACTAACTTGTAAATAAAAATAAATAGACTAAAAAATTATTTATATGCAAAAAAAAGTACTTTATAATTAAATTTTTTACTTATAATATAAAAATTTCTTATAAGAGAAAATTCACTTTTATGGAAAGATTTGTTTATAATGTAAAAATACTAATAAGAAGATAAAAATTCAATTATCAAATATATAAAAAAAAGTTACTTATAAGTAAAAAATTTACTTATGTATAAAAATTATTTAAAAGTACAAAAATAACTTATAATTGTAAAATTTACTTATATGTAAAAATACTAACTTAAAATTTTAATTATATGTACATATTAAATATTTATGTTAAATAAATTCTATGTAAAAAAAATTACTTACAAGCGAAATATCACTTATGAGTAAAAAATCTATACAATGAATTGAAAATTGAAAATTTCACTAAGAAGCATGCATGTAAATTTACTTTTAAATTTTTTTTACAACCGGTCATTAAGAAACTTCTAAGTATAGATTGTATATTTTAAAAAATCGCTACTAAAAATCACTTATAATTGATCCATCATAAACGCTCAAACTCGATAATTTAAAAAATGGTGATAACAAGTACCCAACACTCCCAACCATAAGAATTGTAATGTTTAATTGTTTTCTTACGTCATGTCACTAATTTCATGAATCATGTCATTTCTATTAACTTAAATAATGAAAATAGAAGTTGAAATCCAAATTCTTACCAATATTTAAAAGTTTATCAATCTAACATTTTTTAAGGATATTTTTTTATGCCAACAAAAATATCTTTTAACTTACTTCCCCAAAAAAAAAAAAAGAGAAATATCGAACAAGCACAACTAAACATGTAGATGTAGAAAAATGAGTCTAAATTGAAAATATATTACAAAATTATATAATATATATACATTATTGAAGAAATATTACGAGAATCCTTGTCAAACCATATTTCAGAATCCCAATAAAATTCGTTGAAAGGAATATTTATCTTGCTCGGGACATCTCATTAAAATTCTAAAAGAGGCCGTGCACGGAAGATGAAGCGCAAATTCTCCAAATGAGTTTATTATTGACCATTGAAGGTGCCATTGGCCTACAACCAAAACCAGAACTATAATTTTCTTGAGAGGCCGATATATCATTACTATTCTTTTCGCTCATCGAGTCATTTGTGAGATTAGACCTGACACATATTTCACAGTTAGCACCTTCATTGTAATTTCTGTTATCGACTTTTGTGTTGGAACTTTTGGCAGGATGGTGCAAAGAGGGAGCGAAGAGAATCGACTTTTTTCAATATAGATTGTTCATCCAAACCTGTTGCACATTCAGTATCACTCAGTATCTCATATTTAATGTTTTCCATTTCATCCCAAAATTCTGATGTCTTGTTTGAATTTACACATCCAGAAGTTATTTGTTCCGAAATACAGTTTCTGATGTGGTACACGAGATCGCTCTTTGAGGTAGATGGATGGAGGCCTGGCATCTTCAGTTGTTCCCACCTTTGTTGCTCTGAATAATCATGTCCTCTAAAAGTTCCATTCCATTCAAATGCACATGTATCCATCACTGGTAACATAAGGGAATGTGATTAGTCAAATTTTGGTTGAAAATTATGAATAGTTTTGTGAGATCAACATTCAACGATGCATCTTATGTGGAGACAAGCTGATAAATAACTTGGTACTCGCAATATCTGGTTAGATTTTTGTTATGTTAGTAGTAGTTACTCAAAAAATCAGCTTCGCTGAAGATGTCATATTCATGATAGAGAAAAGCGGTATTGTACCTGAGATGGAGGACGAGGCTTCTATAGACACATTTTTAGCAGTCACACCTAGGGGTGGCAATGAGCCTAGCCAAGACACGGGCCGAAATTCGAAGCTCTGGCTCAACTCAAGCAAAATCGGTTCGAGCTTTTTTTGGCTTGAGTCGAGTCGAGCCAAGCAAAGGCTTGGAAAACAATTTAAGGCTCGACCAGAGCCTCAACGGGCTGGTCCGATTTTCATATCTATATCTATATATATATATATATATATAACACAAAGGCAGCTACACAGTTGCGTCTTTCCCTCCTTCCATTTCAAAATTTTGTTTTTTAATTTTATACGGGCCACACGGGCGAGCTCAGCTCAGCCCAATATCCCAAATGGGCCTGTCCAGGCTTTCCCCCAGGGCTGCGTGCCGGTGAGCCAAACTGACTTCCCTAGTCACACCAATAAATTTCTGTCCAAAACTCAAGGGAGGTGATTGTGAGGCAGCTGCAAATTCTACATCCTGGAAGCTAGAGGGCGAATATCCATGAGCAGCCGCCACTTGATCAAATTCGACCTCTGGATTCTTCTGGATTTTTAAAAGTAGAAGTCTATAAATATATCAAGTTGTTGGCTCAAAATATAAAGACGCTTGTCACACTAGATCAAATTTTCATAGTGCTTGTTTAACAAGCCTGGAGGGCACTGCAGGAAATGCTTCCTGTTCAAATAGCAACAAGGATTCAGTAACCCAAGAACAAGTAAAATAGTTTTTGGGATCTCAAAATTATTCAGTCAAGTAATTATATGGACTATAGTGCAAACACAGTGGTTTTCACGAGAAATTGAAGCATGTTTGTTCAAGCATAAATTTTAGTTTAAGTTGATCAAACATACTTTTAATTCATATATTTCACAGAATTCACAACTTACTACACACTCATTATCCACACATCCATAGAACTCACAACTTAAAAACACTTAAAAGCAATACCAAACTAGCACTCAATTGAAAGGAAAACATGTATATGAAAAGAGTTTATGCTAGCTTCTCCATGAGTAAAGTCAAAAGTTCGCTTCCAAAGAGTATGTTTTCTGGGCTGTGGATTGGTCTCCTTGAAAAAGATAGGTGGCTTAGCCAGCTACACAATCGAAAGTAATTCTTTTAATAATAAAGTAAAGTAAGAAGCAACCTACAGATGGTAGTTGGAATTCAATATATTGTATCATAGAACCAAAATAAAAAAGAGAAAATTACCAGTATAGTAAACGTGCCAGAGTCATTATCAGCACAGGTTTCCTTCAGAGCTGTAATGTTAGACCACTGAATTTCTATTTTACTCTTGAGACCACCTCTGAGAACTTCCCACACAAGTTTTTGTTTTGCAAAGTAACACTTCATCACCAGATCGTTTTCATAACTTGAAGCGTACTGCCAGAAGATGTTATATCAGCTACACACAACAGGTATAATACTCATTTTGCAGGATTAATATCTTTACTTACTTTTACTCTCTTATTATCCATACATTTCATAGGATTCACGGCTTGTAATCTAATATTTATTATTTTGCCGAACAGTTATAGATGTATATTTTCAAAAAAGGTTCAATTAGGAATAATCAAGTGCGATCGGCTCATTGCATGTGCCATTTCTTTGAAACTCTAGGTTCTTAGTTTAGGGGTACAATTTTGAAGAATAATTATCGCAATGCTTTGTTTCAATCAAGTTGATTTGTTCCCTAAAATTGATTTTATACTAGTGTATAACCAGACTAGTTAAACGAAATATTTTCTTGAAATGCAATTGCTTCGACCACAATATGATAAAAAAAAATGTTCGTTCCTCCCAATTGCCAATCCTCAATAGTGAAGCCGGAAAATTTGAAGCCTTCAACTTGTCATTTTCATTTGAAGTAGTGGTTCTCTTTGCACCCTTTTTGCTTCGCGAGTTACGATTTTTACTAGATTCCATAGCGAGAGAAGCGGTATTTCCTTGTGGGAGCTTCATCTCAATCAAATCTAGAAAAGATTTTGTGACTTTCAGCCGCAAGCCTAAAGGACTAGGCTTATCCAGCGGATTGTTCTTGACGATGGCATTGGAGATTCATGGTTCCCGGAGTTCCACTGTTGTATAAATTGAAAAGCCAAGTTTAAGATAAGGAAAATTCTTAAGAGTTTCAATAAAAATACATACCCGAGCCAACTAATTCAAGGTTGTCCTTCATAATTGTCGTTTATTGCACGTACTTCTTGTCACGATAGATGCTCTCAACTTAACTGCTAACATGTGTTAGGATGTTGTGATAAGGGGCACACAATTGCAATTGAAGTAGAAATGAAAAATAATGAACACCAAAATTTTACGTGGACAAACCACGGACAGATTGTAGAAGATTTCACTATAACAAAAGGATTACAAGAATTTCCCTCTTTAATAAGGAGAGCACAATTGACAATACTATCTCTTATACTAGGAGAAATTACTCACTCTCTCTAATAAAAGGAAAGACAATATTTAGGAGAAACCTAACTAATTTTTCTCTCTAAAAATACTCTCTCTTTCTCTATGGTTTTTAGTCAAGAAAATGGGATAAATTGTTAAAATATATAGGCATGTATATATAGACAACAAAGGCGGTGGTTTTTGCCATTGTTGCCAATTTGATTTCAATTCGTGTAGATGTTTTTGCTGATCAATTCAAAAACTTATCGAAGAAGAAAAATGTTTCTTATCCTCTTCCATTTGTTATCAACTTTGACCCACAAGAAAGTGGCTTTATCACCACAACATGAACCCACAACTTATTTAATACAATACATGCACTATGTGTAACGCTCGTGAATTTGTAATAAATTTAAAGATGTTTGATAAACACGGTAAATGCCTGAAATCTTCCTTGTTGTACGAGGAGATAACTCTTCATTATATATACACGATAATTACAGTGGTAAATAAGGAAATAATCAAATACAATTAAAGAGATTATCCCTCCAACTATACAAGAGGATATTATGCTTAACAGAAGGTAAGGCGGCATGTATCATGGAGAAATTGATTCTCCTTGCAGCACGTATCATGGAGAAATTGATTCTCCCTTGTCACCCCCCGCAAGGTGAGCGTGGCAGAAGGTGTAACGCTGAGCTTGCTTCGGAAGAGAAGAAACTGTGACTTGGTAACTCCTTCGGTCAGCAAATCAGCGAGCTGCAGATGTGAAGGAACAAAATCGATATTCAAAGTGCCATTATCAACAAGTTCACGAACACAATGGTAGTCAATCGCAACATGTTTAGACCGAGGACAAGTGACCGGATTGACTGCCATAAAAATTGCACTTTGATTATCACAAAGAATTTCAGGTGGCGCTGAGAGTGTAACACGAAGGTCCCGAAGCAATTGAATAATCCATACAATATTAGCAGTAGCAACAGCTAAGGAGCGATATTCTGCTTCTGCACTTGAACGAGAGACGGTGCTTTGTTTCTTAGAGGACTAAGAGATTAAATTAGCGCAAAAAAAAATAGCATAGTCGGTAGTAGAACGACGTGTATCAAGACATCCAGCCCAGTCCGCATCAGAATATCCAA
Organism: Fraxinus americana; assembly: GCA_035079005.1. Classification (NCBI taxonomy): domain Eukaryota; kingdom Viridiplantae; phylum Streptophyta; class Magnoliopsida; order Lamiales; family Oleaceae; genus Fraxinus; species Fraxinus americana. The sequence continues at coordinate 8,092,550 of CM068726.1, read as the reverse complement.
GAAGATCACGAGGGGACTTTTTATGAAGTTGAAGACCATGATGAGCAGTGCCTTTAACATAGCGCAAAATACGCTTGAGAGCATGAAAGTGGTCCTCGGTGGGAGCATGCATGAACTGGCAAATGGAATTGAAACTGAAGGATAGATCAGGCCTGGTGATAGTCAAGTATTGAAGAGCACCGACAAGAGAACAAAATAGAGTAGGGTCGGAGAAATCAATTTGTTATTCTGTTAGCTAGTAAGAGCTTTTCGGTTATTTGGACTGTAGCATCGCGGCTCCTTCTCCTAAGATTACTGCTTCTGATGGCACCTCAAAAACCAATCCTGCATATACCTCTTGGCTGTATACCGATCAGACACTGCTCAGCTTACTCTACTTCTCCTAAAGAGGAATCTATGAGTGAGGTACTGGGTTTCAATCACTCCCATGAGGCCTGGCATGTGCTTGAAGTCTCATTTTCGCACCGATCCAAGACGCAAGAACTGCAACTCAAGGATGAACTCCAGCTGATGCGACGTGGCTCTCAGTCCATTGCTGAGTTTTCTCGCACCTTCAAAGGTCTTTGTGATCAACTGGCTCCTATTGGTCGTCCCATTGACGACACAGATAAAGTACACTGGTACTTACGTGCATTGGGACCTGACTACAAGATCTTTTCTACCACCATGATGTCACAACTTCCTCTACCATCCTTTACAGAGATTATTCCCAAGGCTTTGAGCCATGAAATCTTTGAACGGTCAGTTTCCCATTCATCTTCCAACTCTGCTTATTTTGTGCAGCAGACTTCTAAAGTGGCTAGTCATAAGAAAGTGAAGCATCGATCTTCAGCCTCTTCTACACCGTCTGCCAATTTGAAGTCATTATCCAACTCCTCTTTTTACTGTCAGTTGTACGACAAAGAAGGCCACTTAGCCAAACGTTGTTGGATTTTCCTGAAACTCAAGAAGAAGCTATCGGCTAACCTTGCTGAGGCATTTTCTGCTTGCTCCATTCAGGATTTGAATGCCTCCGAATGGTTTCCTGACTCTGGTGCAACATCCCATATGACTAGTGACACTGAGGGTGTGGATCAACTGGCTGTCTATTCTGGTAATGAACGTGTCATGGTTGGCAATGGTCAGTCTTTAGCAATCTCTCACACTGGTTCCATTTCATCTGTTGTTCCATCTAGTCCTCTTCTTTTATCTAATGTCTTAGTTGTTCCTGGAATTAAGAAAAATCTTATTTCTATTAGTCAACTTACCAAAGACAAAAATTGTTGTGTTACCTTTTCTTCCTCTGGTTTTACCATACAGGATCAGGTCACAATAGTGGTACTGGGAGTCGGAAGATGTGAAAATGGTCTCTACGTGTTGGATCGTCGGCATTATGCATTCGTGTCCACTACTTCTTCACCGTTGGCATCCGTTCGTTTATGGCATTCTCGCCTTGGTCATCCACATTTTCGGACTGTTACTGCTCTTTCTAAATTACGATCTATTTCTTGTAGTAATAAATTGGTGAACAATGATTCCGAAATCTGTGTTGGTTGTAGACTTGGCAAAAGCCACCGTTTACCTTTTTCTCTTAATGATGAACGTTGTGCCATGCCTTTTGATCGTTTACACTGTGACCTATGGGGTCTCGTCACCCGTTTCTTCCTTTACTGGATATAGATACTATGTGGTTTTCATTGATGATTGTACTAGATTTAGTCGGATGTTCCCTTTAAAACACAAATCCAATTTCTTCAATACTTTCATCCATTTACAACGCTTTATTGAGACACAACTTTCCGCAAAAATCAAATCATTTCAGTGTGATGGTGGAACTGAGTTTACTACTAATAAGTTTCGCTCTCATCTGCACTCTTGTGGCATTGATCTTCGTCTTGCATGTCCTTATACTCCTAGTCAGAACGGAATTGTCGAACGTAAGCATCCCCATGTCCCAGAAACGGGTCTTACTCTTATGTTTCATGCTCATGTACCACTCTCCTTATGGGTTGAGGCCTTTTCTACTGCCGTCTTTCTCGTTAACCGACTCCCGTCACCGTCTCTTGCTGGCAAAACACCTTATGAGCTCCTGTTCGGTAAGAAACCCGATTACTCCATGCTTCGTACTTTTGGGTGTCTTTGCTTCCCTTATTTGAGAGATTACTCACCTAATAAAATGATTCTCCCTTATCAAAATTAAAGCATACATGTATACACCTACACCTCATCCCCACCGCCTACCCAAAATGCCAAAACAAAATGTTTCCTTATTCAAGTCAATGGTTGCCAATAAAATCACCGATAGTGATAGTGGCAGTGATAAGTGGTTACCGATGCACCCCAGTCATCTCTTACGGAGCTTCCCATCATGATCAACTACCGTAACAGTGTCCGTGGTTGCCAACAATATCATCGACGCACCTCAGTCATCACTTACAAATAATTGTTGGTGATGATCATTTAGTCAATTTTGTTTAAAACTCCATCAACGATTTTGTCTAAGACTCTCGAGTTGCATGAGCCACTTCTGCAATGCCAGAAACAACCAGTTTGTAAAAAAATTCAATTGTACTTTCCTTAATGTTGCATTTATTTCTTGAAGAACACAAAGAGAAAGCAATCTATGAAACATTTCAAATAAAATAATATAATAACAGTAAATTACTAACTCTAAAACTCAGTTAGAAGCTAAACATATATTAAAATCAACTAAAAAACCAAAGTCAACCAAACAACCATGAAAAAACAGATTAAAAACTTCAAGAAATCAAAATTCACCAGGACAAAAACCAGACCAGGTTGACAAGAGATGGTGACGGATTTTGAGAAGAGCGAGATCGTTTACTAAGAGCCCCGTACGATACAATCATGCTACAAGTACATTGTCTTTGACATCAAGTTTGACATTGTGCCACATGTTGCAGCATGATTGGCCAGTTTGAAAATACAACACACTTTCCCGTCACTTCATTTTTGAATTTGCAAATTAGTGTCAAACTTCATGTACACAAGGAGTGTACAAGGAGCATAATTCCTACGATAAATCCTCCACATTCATCATACTTCTGCTAAAAGGCGTGATTTCAGGTTTTAACTTTGCTTAAAAATGCTTCAGTTGTGTGGAGAATAGCCCAATATATGAAATGCGAGATTTCTTCTGGCATTTTATTTTGAGTCCAATATTCATATTTCCTCTACACTTGGTCAATCTTAAAATGACCAAGTTACCCCTCTGTCAAGGTTTTGCATTGCCACGTGGCTTTACACAGAAGGATAATGTTGCCCTCACATGTGAGGGGGCCCACCATAAATAAAAAATTTGTGAACCCCCTCTATATGAGGGGAATATATAGCATGGTGTACATGAAGCAAAGTCATACACAGAAGACGAACCTCACCATTAAGGTTTGGACAATGCCATTTGTACGGTCATAGTTGACCAAAATGGTTGACAATCACTCACAATGATGGGCCCGACTGTGAATAAAAAAAAAAATTTGCCCACCCACCCCATATGTGTGAGATTGTCAACAAACTCACCCCCTCCTCCATGCAACAATCTTATCTGTTTAATTTAGAGCTTGTTTGTGAGAGATTTTTGGGGGGAAGAATTGATTTTGAATAGTAATATGACGGAAAATGTGTGGTTGAAAAAGAAGAAAAAGTTATTGATGTGATGGAAAATATTATTTTATTGAAGAATGTGTGGTTGAAAATGAGAATTGATTTACTGTAGAAAAATTTAATCAAGCTCCCCTTATTGCCATTTAATTTAATTCCATTTGATCAAAATCAATTCCATGCACCTACTTTTTAATCAAGAATAATGCTATGTAACAGGTTGAATTAAAATATAGAATTATTTAATGTTACTTATGATGCCTTTGATTGTGAATATGAGATTTGTATGAAAATAAAATAAATTTTAAACAATTCAATTGTCTAGAACTTATTTGTATAGAAATTATTAATTAAATGTGTTTGATTGATTTAGTTTTAACCTTGAAAATATTATATTTGTTCATTTTTTATTTGTGGCAGATGAGAAATAGGGAATATACGAGAGAGAGAAAGAGAGAGAGAGAGTGACTGAATTACTTGGTAAATAAACACAATTTATCTCTAAACAAAATATTTTCCCTATTTTTGAAGAATATATAGTTACATGACCAAAAGTTAAGCAAATATTTTTCATAGAAAAATTGTCAATCAAATACCTCAAGTAAGAATTTGGGTGGAAAAATAATATTTTTCATGAAAAATAAAGTCAATCAAAAACACTTAGAAGGTGTTTGGTGGGGATTAAAATTAGATATTTTAGTTGATCGTGGTAGAAATTTTTGAAAGTGTAGTTAAAAAGTTGTGGAACCCATGAAAAATGTGATTAATATTGATTATTTGACTTTGACTCTGATTAAAATCTGATTTTAATTTGTACCAAACATGCCATTAGTGTCATGTGAACTAAGTTTAAATGGAACCATTGAATTAGTAAGATACAAATAATTATAAGGAAAGGACTACGTACATGAAAATAATTACGGGAAATCTTTAAAATGTTAAAATATTTTACATATTTAATGAAGTTTTAAATCTAAAATTTACACCTCTTTTTGCCCCCATTTTATTGCTGAGAATGCATTTTAGAATAGTAGATTGATAGAGAATGTATGGTTAAAAAATAAAAATAAAAAATTGAATGTGTGTATAATATTATTTTATTGAAAAATGTGTGGTTGAAAAAAAAACGAAAATCAAAACAAATGTTTAATAATTTTGACAATTGATGTATTGCTTCTGTAATTTGATGTGTTTTAAATACAGGTGACTACGTAATAAAGTGAGTGATATACAAGCATCTGCTACCACCACTGCATCTGTCAAATAGTTGGGCAATAATGTGGGTCCAAAGCATTTCAGGTGCAAATTAAACCATGTGTAATATTATATGATTTATTGAATATTGTTTAAGAAAAAAGTAATAGACGTGATTATATGGTTTCGAGTAATATTATTTAGCACTACTTATGTTACAATACCAATTTAGACAGCACTAAATGACATTATATGAGATCGAGAATGTTCTCCTGCCCACGGTGGGCAGGATAAGACTGCACACCTGCTGATGTGGCAGGAGAATCCTACATGGGGTTCTCACATTTTGTGAGAACCCCACGTTGAGTTCTCTCTAAGTGGGCAGGATAAGATTGCCCATGGATGTGAGAACCCCACGTTGAGTTCTCTCTAAGTGGACAGGATAAGATTGCCCACCGTGGGCAGGAGAATAGCTCTTTATATGAGATATGTAATTTACAATCTATTCAAGCTCCATATACTATGTTATTTCACGGTACTCCAAGGTTTTATCCCTTTTGTTTTTATATGAACTGAAAATATGATATTTAGAAATGATAAATTTTGCAACCTTTTGAGAAACTTAAATCATGGTTGTCATTACTCAGTTTACCATCCTTCATCATGTCATTTGGACCTCATGGTACCCGTTTAGTATATTTTTCTAAAATACATTATTTTTTATTACTTATAAGTAAAAAAATTACTTAATTTTCATTAATTTTGAAGGAGTGTTCAATATTTTCATACAATACATGGAGTTATTTGACATTGGAAAAAATGCAAGTATTAGGCACTGTTTTAAAATTCGTCTAGGCAAATAGGCAATACCTAGGAACCGTCTAGGTTGGAAGATCGGGCAAAACGCTTCGCTTCGCACTTAGACATTTTATTTTTTTCAATTCATAAGTGGTTGAATTTTTTCCTTCATCCCTTTCGTATTTCCTAAACACGCTTTATTAGTTTTTTTTTTTCCCTTTTTAAAAAAAAATTCTTTATTTGACTTTAACTTATTAATTTTTTTTATTTTTAAAAACACTTTTTGTTTGACTTTAATTTCAATTTTTTAAATGACTTTTTCTGTACAAACGTTAAAAATGATTTTATCTAAATAGTTAAATAAGATTTAAACTATAATGTTATCTATATTATATAATTATGATCTTAAGACTCGTTATTTTGTTTCAAATTCCAAATACATATATGAAGTTCTTATAAATTTATAAAGTAGGACTTGTCTGGTTAAAAATTGAAACTACGAAAAATATTCTAATTTTTGCATTTCGAAAACTTGAAAATTGTATAATTGACTAATAGTAGAAATTATTAATTAAATATAGTATTTTATAATTTTAAATATTTGATATATATTATTTTAATTATTAAATAATTTTCAAAATGATTAAAATTTTAAAATAATATTAAGTTTTTTTACATCTAAACTTCGCCTAGTTTCTTAAAGCTTGAAATTTCACCTCCACGCTTTACGCTTTTTAGAATACTGGTATTAAGTATATCAACTAATTTTCATTAATATATTTAATTCTCGTGACATACCCTCGATTTAATGTAATATATTTAATAATTACATGTCATACCCTTGATTTAAAATCTACCATTTGTTGCATGCATGAAGTGTTAAAAACAACCGTTTAAATAAATTATTAATGATCGTCTATCTGTCTAAGCTCAGTTTCAATTTTAAAATGATTCATTGTTGTAATAAAAAAAAAAAACTATTTACATAATTGGCTCAAGATATTTTCGTTGAAAAGTACAATAATAGGATATTGAAGTTAAGAAAGCCTTTTAAATAAGTCCCTTTTATATATACTAGTTTTGGCCATGCAATGCACGGACTTTGATATTTTGATGGTAATGTTAGCGTCGAATATGAAGAATTAAAGAAGGAGATATACGCGAGGTCAGCAAAATGAATAGTTTCATTAACGAAAAACAAAATCGAATTTATACTCAAATAATAAAAACGGAGAATATCAAGGCATTTAATTTTATAACTTTATAACTTTATTATTAACTCAAAGATCTACAAATATTTATGATGGATATAAAACTGATTAATATATCAAAGGGAAAAAAATTCAAATTTGTTCCCCAATAGCTTAATTTTTAATTTTTTTATTTTTCAATTTTTTGCATGTTTTTACGCGATAACACTAATATATTTCAACGTAATATAAAATTAGAAATGTGAAATTGAATATTTATGTTAGAATTTATTGTACTACTACAAATTATAGTATCATAAGACAATTAAATGCAATGACAATTATGTTTTTGCTCTGTTCCATTTCCAATTGTAAGTAAGTAATCATAAAATGCTGGATCTAATTTTACTCTCATGTTCTCAACCAAGGATATGTGTGAATATAAATGTCATATGTCAGAGAAAATTAAGTTAGCTTTCATAATGTCATATTTTTCCCCCTTGGTACTACTGGTAAAACTTGTCGGAAATCTCCCTCTTAAAACTACTACTTTCCCACCGAAAGGCAAATTATAATCAGCAATATCTTTAAGCATTTTATCAACAGTTTCAATGGCACAACGATTTACCATAGGCTCTTCATCCCAGAGTATTAACTTCGACATTTTCAACAAAGTTCCTAAAGCAGATTGTTTACTCACAGAACAGGTTACTTGACCAATTGTTTCCAACGAAATTTTAAATCTTGAATGAGCTATTCATCCTCCAGGTAAAAGAGATGCAGATACACCAGACGATACAGTAGCCAAAGCAATTAAATTTTGTGACCTCACACCAGCTAAGAGTACTTTATATAGAAAAATTTTACCCGTTCCTCCTGGACCATCAATGAAATAAACTGCACTTGAATTGCAGTTTACTTTTTCCATTATAGTAGCATACGCAATTTTTTGCTGATCATTTAAGCTTGCTGCACAAGCATAGCCCCCTTCAATATCCAAATTTGATGTCTCCTCTGCAATCATTCTTGTCAACCTCTCATTTTCATCTATATTAACATTGAAGGACACTATTTCATAATCATTTATATTTTTACCCAATGATTCTAGAATAGAACTTATGTCTTCCAAAGCCTGTAATTCAGCAACATCTAGAGGTTTATTTTCATGTACGTAATCGTTAATCAGATAACTCTTAAATTTATTCCATAGTAGTTTCGAATGATCATGGTTGCAGAGTATAAGAAGCGTAGCAAACAGACGTCTTAAAGAAGTAGGCATGTTATAAAGAGTAGCTTTGATAGACATTCTTCACAATGATTGTCTCCGCTTAACAAGCCATGTAAAAGTGTCGCTTCTCGATATGTACTTACAGTTACTCCATTTGAAGTTCGTAAATGATGAAATGACGTTGGACCTCGAATATGATTGAGAAGTACCTGTAGGAAATATCGTTCTCTTTCAAAAGGATTTACTTAAACAATTCGACATATGACAATATGTTTCTTTTTGGAAGTCCAAATCTTCTTACATGAATTCCAAACAAAATGTGTTGGAAAATCTCGGTATAATAATGTACGAGCAAATCCATCTGCTTCATTTACTCTAAAAAATCATGTTAACATTGTTCGTCTTGTATCTTCATTCTCAATAATAGTAGTTAAATCATCTTCGTCGTTATATCGCACTTGTTGATTATTTAGGAGATGAAGTTGTAAAGAGTAAATAGTTGGATGGATTTCTTCTAAATTGAACGATAAAATCCTCCACATTGCCTCAGGTGGAGATATTCATCTAGCAGATTTGATAAGCAGAAATTTCATCAACTTCTTTCATTGTTTCAGCTGGTGCAATTGAGAAATTAATCTGATCATGTCCTTTGTACACATTTATACAAATATTTTACAGTTTTAATAAAAGAACATACTTCGACATTTAAGTGGCAATCAAATTTTGCACTTAAATAAGGATTCTACGGCACGACCCATCGGTTATCCAGCATATGACCTCTAACTTTAATACAAATACCATTATTATGACGTTTATAGAAAGGGTATGAGTTGTCACCAAATGAAGTAACATTACAATAATCCCAAGGAAATTTATTTTTGCATTTTTTATTAGATTCCATACATACATTTTTGGGATTCAAATCCCCACAAGGACTATGCATATTATGTTTGATAATAACACAATGAAGATGATGATATTTGGTTTGATTAGGAATCTCACAGCTAACTATTTTATCAACATCTACAGCATAACAAATTTTGTGGCCGTATTTGAAATTCAATAGAAAATGTGCATGAAGAAAACCTCTTTTCTGAAATTCGATAACATATATATGTGCAACAACGTGGGCTAAGATTTTTTTTTATATAAATTATCTTTCAACTATTCTAATTTTACTCTAAATATACGTGCAATTAAATCTGAACAATTTTGAATCTTGTCATTATGTTTTAGTTCTTGCGTAATCTCTAACCAATTTGGATTACATGTAATAGTCAAAAATATATCCGATTTTTCATAACGTTGCACAATAGCCATTGCATCAATATATCTCCTTAGCATATCTCTAGGACCACATGTAAAAGATTGTGGCAAAATAATTTTTTTTCCTAATGTTGCAACCTCTCGTTTCTCCAATTTGAACACTATCTACAATATCTTGATAAAGTTCTGCTCGAATTTGTTTTTGGTTATTACGAAAATAGTCTAATCTTGCAGTTTCAATTTTAACATATATATCTACAACATATTGTTGAAGCAATCAACCACTGTGAAGCAAAATAGATTTACTGGAAGGCCGAATTTGCAATTTGTATGAATAATACTCTCGACAAGAAACCTGAGATCGATGTTTCGTTCCACTAAGCACTACAAAAAAGTGATCATTCATTTATAACCATTGTAGGGTACAAATGAGCGAAATGCGGAAAAATTTTTGGGTAAAAATCTTCATTCTCGTGTTCAATAAATTCAATACAGAAGTCACTGTTGAAGGTACAACATCAAATTCAGAAGTAGGTTGAACAGAGGTGGTCATGCATCTCCTAATGCCTTCGTGCCAATCAGATTCCCAGTACGGGAAAAGTAATGTATATTGCAAAGGATTATAGCAACCGTAATAATAATGAACTCTATGTGTATCATCAGAATGACCATGCATAATAGTATCACTCTATGCAAACATTAGCATTCGCATCGTCTTCCACCCATATAGCAGCTACTTAAGATACTGTAGGAGTGTTAAAAATGCGTTGATCAAGCGAAACACACACACACACACACACATTAAGCTCATGTAAAGGTTAAGGCAATTATGGATGGAAGTAAATAGTTTATTGAACTTAAAGGAAATACAAATATAAGAAATGCTTGAAATTTGAAATTATGAGAAATTACAAGAGAATCTAAAACTATCTTGAAGAGGGTGAATATTAATTATTCTACGCTTGAGAAAAACAGATGAAATGGTTCTCCATTTTAAGGTCCGGATATAAAACAATTGAAGCATCTTGAAAATTAGCACGTGAAAAACTTTTCTTCAAATGAGAGAATCTTTCCACCAACTTTCCACTTGAGAGATTTGTTGAAACAACTTTTTCGTCTACCACTTGAAAGCATCTTGAAAATCTTTTTGATGGCCATTTAAAAAAACTCTCTTCACTTGAGCATGTGAAAAACAACAATTTTCTTCACATAAGAGAATCTTGAGTTCACAAAATTGAAAGCATATAAACTAAATATTTATTTGAAAGCATATAGTTCCATAACGCAGTTATTAAGACATCAATAAAGCAACACCTTAAATGATAAAATTCACGCCTAATGGATCAAAATTCAATACTTTAATAGGCTAACTGAATAGATATTATCCTTATTAATTCAAAACACTTAAAGAAACAGTTTAGCAAAATATCTAAGCATACAATAAAACACAACAATTAAATTGATGCAAATATAGTTGCAACTAAAGTCATTGTTGGTTTCTTTTAGGTTAGTAAACAGCTCATCTATATATCAAATTGCACGTGAACACTTTTTAACTTCTATTGACATATTTTATCATGTCTAATTCAGTCACAAAACAAGAGCATGTCAACACAAATAGAATAAAATCATGTACATAGTAGATAAACCATTTTTATCAAAGTGAATAAATTTATTTCACAATCATCCAATAGTTGAGAGAAATGCGAAACCCATATAATTTCATATTTCTTACCTCAGTTTGCTTTAAAAAATTATTGATCTGAAACTTTATTCATAGCAAATATTATCACCAAAGACTCAAGAGCTCTTTGTCTTCGATTTGGTGTGGTGCGGTGGCTCAAGGTTGTGTCGGGTGTCTGCTGAAATTCATCTGAATTCTGAAGAGGAAAATGACTTTTGATATATTATGTTAGTCTTGAGATTATTATATATAAATTGGGATTCTTAGGTAATAATAATATATATGTAATAAGAAAATTAGAAATTGACAAAAATACCACACATGACAAAACTATTGAATTTTACGTATTTGAATTTTTCAAAAAATTTCATTTTTCTATTTTTTTATTTTTATATATTTTTTCGCCAGTCCAGTTTGGTTTTAAACCGCAATTAAAATTCTCAAACCTAAACCAAACCGTTTTTTATCGGTTTGATTTGGTTCAAAATCATTTCGTTGACAGATCCACGTGGCACCAAACCGACAGTTTCTAAAATGCGGTTTCGATTCGATTTTCTGGTTTGACGGTTTTTGCTTACAGCCCTGCCACCTCTACCTGCAACTTCAATCAACCACCGCCTACTAAAATCAAAGATTTCTTCCAACACTACCATACCCACAGAAACAAGCCAAGCACCGTGCGAAAAATTCCCAAACCACATAATCGGAGTACCTAATCTACAATTCAGGACCTAATCTGCAATTATGCCACAAGGGATTAACTTCACCTTCTCTATAAAGGATGGACTTGCACTACAAATTTTGCCAAAGAAAGAAATCAGAACATAGGAGAATAAGAGGACAGTGTGTGGTAACAGTGTGGCAGCACCTTCTGCAACCGCGATTTGCGCGCAGCGGCGACGCCTTCAAGTACGCCACTTCGCACAAAACGCTACGGTAGATCTCGGTGCCGCCGTCGATTCCATATGGCAACGGTATTCTCGAGCTCTGCAGTTGTGTGGAAAGCGTGACGACGATGGTCCCGAGAAGGCACGTTGCGATATCGACTTCTCCATTGAGTCTAGCGATGGAGAGTTTTTCCCGACCAAGGCGAATCGAGCGACATCGGGATGAAGGCACAAGAAGGAGATGAAAAAGATGGAGAGGGAGAGGGAGAGTGAAAGTGAAAGTGAGAAGAATGAAATAAAATTAGTGTTTGTAATTAAATTGAGTGAAAATATTTAATATATAATTATTATGTAATATCTATTTTTTTATTAAATAAAGTTTAGATATGATATTTGAATTTGTAAACTTCAATGCCTGATTTTATGTAATTGCCTCGTGTAAAAATTGCACCAATTTGGTGCCATGAGATGAAAATAGCCCAATAAGTTTTCCTATGTCCAACAAATATAGAATCACTTGGGTTTATTAAGGAAGAAACCTATGCTTTTACAGAATTCAAATCTTGTTCATATTGCATATCAAACAAGCATTATACATATATTCCGGGAGTAGCTTTGATCAGATTCTGCTTTTTTCAGTAAATTTTCAAATTTTTTATTTATATAACGTGGTCTTGATCGATGTACATCTTGTTAGTTTTAACCTACCTGTCCCCCCCAGTTCTGATCTTATTTTAGTGAGGATCGCACAACTCTTACCTCTTTAGGTCACAATAAGCAATCGTAGAACTAAAAAATAAGCGATAATAACAATAATTCATCTGGAAAATCAATGATTTCCAAATTTGAAAAACACATATTCAAAAAGATGCTTTATCCTTCACACAAAAGTGAGAATACTCCCATGTAATGTATCAGCAGGCTCTACATTTTAGTGCAGGATGAAAACATCGGCTTTGGCTTTAATTTGACCGATTGACTTTGAGATACGGCAAAGCACCGATCACGTTGTTATAGTCACTCCGATCAACTTGTACCTATCCATGATTAGTAAAGTTGACATAAGAGACCATGGTTAAAGTTCGAAAGAAGACAACTAAAACTGATAATGTAAAGATTTCAATACAGGATGGAAATGCTCCATGTCCTTTTCCAACTCTTTAAAGCAAAGCCTTGTTAAGTAGTTAATGTTCTTTGGGACGAAAATGAAGGTTACCAAATGGCCTCTTTTCCACCCAAAGTAAAAAAATTTGAAAAAGAACCAAATTCAAAAGCACCGTGTCATGCACATGAAGGAGGGAAAGTGCAGATCTGTCAACTGAATTAGCACCTCATTCGAGAACCTAATGTGTTTCACAACGTATCTCCAAAGTCCAATGATTTGGATCCTGGGAATTCAAATCTTCAATTTATATGCCCCAAACAGGAAGCAAACTGATTCAAGAAATAGTTCGCATAGAAATTTTGGAGTCTGAACGCAGAACTTTTACCAAAGCTCAGGAGAATTGTACATGGATTCTAACAAAAAGAAGATTATAAAAAATCAGGTGGTTTAGACAAGAATGAAGATTTGAATCCATCTCAAGCCCTTGCCATTCATTTTCGACTAGGATGAAGCGAACTTAGGCCAGATTTAAGAGGAAACTCGTGATTGTAAGTTTCAACTTTGGTCTGCCTCTAAATATAAAGCTGACGAACAGTAATAAGACCAAGCAAAGAGGGATTGAAGATGAATATTATCTAAGCCAGATAACTTCACTGTGGTAACTTCAGCTAAAATAAATCCTCAAACTATCCATACTAAAAAAAAAGGCGAAGCACTTCTTAAGTTCAGCAAACTCACGCAATCGGCAAACGGTGAAGAGAAGAAAGCACCTTTTGAAGATTTTAACATATATAATTAAACCGACTCAACTTTTGACCAATTGAAAAAGAGCATTTCATTCTCTAACAAGATTTCCAGCAACGGTCGTACTAACAAAGGCTAGGAAGTTATATCAAAAGATACATTGTTGTTCAAAGCAATTCGATCAGGGGCTAAACGAAAATAGACCGTTATTCCATCTTACCAGACTTGCTCCGACGTTGCACAAAAGGCTTTTGATCAGAACATAACAAAATACAAATAGTCAAACAAAAGAAGTATCAACTATCAAGTTCTGCAATTCCCCATTTCTGAACAATTTTTGTATTAATAATCATACAATAATTTGAGTTTTATCTTCTAGGAGCTCATGACTTTCCTCCTTTAATTTCCAATCATTATTGTTTCAGCAGTACAGCCAAGACCAAGGATCACCAGATTATTATATTTTTATCTCTATTCTTCTAATGTTATTAATACCAATTTTAATCCTTTGGGAGAAAAAGAGGCATAAAGAAACTCTAATAGTATCCTCTACAATAAATAATGTCCAACGAGCAATTTCGTGCAAGCAAATTTTACAAATAAGTTATCACATAAAAACTTTGTTTACAATTTTTCTAACGTGTAAGCTACTAGCAGAAACTGCATTCATTCATGAGCATTCCCTCGCTAGCATTTGTGTTCTTCATTTGAAGTTTGAGTTTTGAAGAAAATAGTAGAATGGTTATCCTAAGACTCACAAGTGCCCAATAAGACTTTATTTCACAGTCAGCATGATAAAAAACTAATAAGGAACATGGAAGAAACCACCAGATTGAGTTGGACAAACAATTCAATCTTTTTATCTCGCTCAGAAATACATCTTTTTCCAACACAAGTTTATATTTCACATAATTTGCACACAGAAAATAAAATAAAAGTAGAGAGAAATCGAGATTTCACATATGGCCAAAAAGGGGGCAAATTTCATACCACTTTGGAGAGTCTCAATTTCCTCTTAGTATTCTTCTTTCCCAGCAAATGTTGCTTCCCTGCTCTCCTCCTCATTATCTTCCCACTACCGGTAACCCGAAATCGCTTCGCCGAAGCCTAAAATTCCAATATCAAAAATATCAAAAACCCACAAAACAAAATCCAAAATACACCCCAAATTCACTTAAAACATGTACACAAAAATGAATATACAAAGAATTGCCTTGTGGGTCTTCATTTTGTAGCCTTTAGCGCAGACTACAGTGACTGGCTGTGAATTTCTTCCAATGGGTGACGCAAAATTGAAAGTTCTGTTAACAACAAGTGGGGCAAACCCAGAAACACAGCGTGAAGAACTGAGGTTAATTGATGATTCTTGTTTCTTGGTGAGTGGTGAGAAATGAACGGTTGTTGATCGAATCGATCGAAGTGGAGTACAAATTCTCAATCCAAAAGAAAACATAGGTGTAGCTATTGCTGTTGTAGCCATATTCTTGTTTGAAAGGGTTTTCAGAAGATAAATTTTTTTATTTTTTTGCGGCTGAAGATCTCTTGCGAGACGTTACGTGGATAAACTGTAGCTGGCTTCTGGCCTTTCGGACGATTAACTCTTCACTTCGAGACAATTGATAATCCCTTGGTTAGGATTGTTCGGAGAGAACAGAGACACCAGGGCAAGGGTAATGTGATGGTTAAATGGATTGGCCACCCACGTTATGTAACATTCTCTGACGCACACTCACCCAATAAAATATTCTACACACAAATTAATAAAATTTCTTTAAATTTCAACCACACATTCTCCAAAAAATATTATTCATTACTCTATTTTTCTCTCAATAATGAGAGACAGACATACCTTTAGTGTTATCATGATCACTCATTTTTATATTTAGTGTTATCATGATCACTCAATTTTATATTTAGTGTTATCATGCCCACCCAATATCATATAGAGGATATTTGGCGGATATTAAAATTAGATTTTTAGTAAATTGTGATATAAGTTTTTGAAATGTATGGTTGAAAAGTTGTGAAATCATGAAAGATGTGGAGTAAATTGTTTGAACAGTCACTGAACTTTAACATGGTCACGATTTACTCACTAAACTTCAAATTGCCTCTAAATGGTCACTGAACTCGATTCCAATTGCCCACCCCACTGCTCTTTGAGTGTTGGATGTGGTGCAATTAATGAAAGTTCAGTGACCATTTAGAGACAATTTGAAATTCAGTGAGTAAGTCGTGACCATGTTAAAGTTCAGTGAGTGTTCAAACAATTTACTCAAAGATGTGGTTAATATTGATTGTTTAACTTTAATTAAGATTAAAATCAAATTTTAATCTGACCCAAACAAGCTCATAATGTTTCATTATGGCCACTCAACTACTTTTAACCATTTTCACTAATTTTAAAATGGTAAATTTGTATTATATATATAATAATTTTTTAAAAAACAAAAATAATTTTTTTATTTTTAAAACATTTTTTTTTAAAATAAGTTTTTACGTAACTCTTTTTTTAAAATAAGTTTTTATTTTATTTTAAAAACCTTTTTTTAAAAAAATAATTTATTATGTGTGTGCGTGTGTATATATATAATACAAAGTTATCATTTTAGTCCTTTTAAAATTAGTGAAAAAAAATTGAATGGTCATGATGAAACGTTATATGAAATTGATTGATCATGGTAAAATATTATATGGAATTGAATGGTCATTGTAAAATATCACATGAAATTGGATGGTCATTATTAAAAAAAATCAAATTGAGTGGCCATCATATACTAAGTATAAAGTTGGGTGGTTATAGTGAAACAAAATAAAATTTGATGGTTATGATAACTCTAAATATAAAGTTGGGTGATCATTGATTTATTTAACCCGCAATGTGAAGATACATAATAAAGTTATCAATTAAACTAGTTGTACATTAAGCTTGACATTGTGTGATGTGTAAAAAAAAATTATCAATTTGAATAAGTATTGTTAAAATTAATGATTATGATTGTTGACATGTCAAACTTATAGCGTGTTTGGTGTAAGGATTTTTGGGGAAAAAATTGATTTTTGAATAGTGATATGATGGGAAATATGTGGTTGAAAAAGAAAAAAAAAGTATTGATTGATGGAAAATATTATTTTATTGAAAAATGTATGATTGAAAATGAGAATTGATTTACTATAGAAAATGAGAATCTGTACCAAACATACTCTTAATGTCAACTACAATATACATTTAGAGGCTGTCTGTTTGTGATTTTTTGACTGATTTTCAGCATTTTTATAGCTGTTGGAAGGGCACTCAGCCGAAATTGTTGACCATTCATCTCTCAAGTGGGGCTTACTAACGGTCAGTGAATCAATTGTAATTCCAGGAGAAGCAGCGCCAGACATAGCCTTAATAAAACTCGTAAGTTATATAAGTTATTTAACTTAAAAGAATTTATCTCAGATAAGACTTTTTCAATCGGCATGGTGTGATTTGTTAGCCATCTCTCCTTTGACCTCATCGGTTAATATCAATCGAGAATACTTTTCGAAAATATACTATTTTATAAGGTCAAAGTCTATCACTCATAAACTTGGCCTTGAACTTCAGGGATTCCGCCCTACCTCTTAGTGAGCATTGAGACTTCCTGTGTCCCTCAGCAATAAAATCACTTTTACCTCGGATCTACTACTCATCATTTGGCATGACACCTCAACATAGATCATGTTTCACTCTTGGACTCGCAACCTACGCACACTTAGGGTCCATTTGATTCAAAGATGGAATCTGGGTGGAAGAAAAACGAATTGTAGGAAATTGAATTGACTAGAACTTGTTTTACTGGAAATTGTCAATTAATTGTTTTTGATTAGTTATAATTTTCACCAGAAAAATATTGAAATTTTCTATCTTTTGGTGTTCTTTTGGCTTTATTTTTCATGAAAATTGTCAATTAAAGAGATATAATTTCTTACAATTTGGGATATAATTTGTTTGGATTACCAAAAAAAAAATTGGAAAATTTTTCGTATTCGTTTTGACTTTATTTTACATGAAAAGTGTCAATTAAAGAGATGATTTTTTTACAATTGGGAATAGAATTTGTTTCTATTGTAAAAAAAAAAATGGAATTTCAATTCCCACCTAAAATATTCAACTAAAACCAAGCAAATGTGGAAAATCAATTTTTGGGAAAAAAAAATGTCATCAAACATGACAAAAATTCCATGGAAAAAAAGGGCCTATCAAACAAGCCTTAATACACTCAAGGTCGACAACCCTTTTCCGAGGCCTTTGACCTTGAGGTCACTCCACAAGTCTTCATAGCATGTCCTCTCTATCTCGAAGAGCCTCTATTAGATTTCATTATAAGTTAACTTTTTAAATTTAGCAAAACACAACGTACAACAAGGTGCATAAAATATGGAGATATTCTTGAATTGGACCAAGGGAAAACGTTAGAGAAAATTACCTAAAACCCTTCTTTTCAGGATTATAATTCAAAAATAAGGAGACAAAGTTTATAATTCAAAAATCAGATGGTAAATAGGATTATTAATTAATATTATAAAACTAAAAATTAATTTATATACACCCACCCCACCCTAAATCACCCGATTCTTTTCCCCACTCTCCCCAATCCCTAAATCACCTGGTTCTCTCTCTCTCTCTCTTGATGGCGGTGTAAAGGGGCGGTGGCAGGGATGTCGATCTTGTGACGGGTGATTGGTCGCGGTGATGGTGGCGGATCTGGCGACGGCACCGACTGCTCATCTTCTACACTCCTCGTTGCTGAAGGAGCTTCTTGCCAGGTTGGAGATCGAATTTTTTGTTTCCGATCCCCCCTCTCTCTCTTCGACACCGTCGTTTTTTTGTTGTAGTGGTGATGTGGTGTGGTGGTACAGGTGGTCGTGGTGGTGACACTGCATTTCTGGTTGTGCGATGGTGGTGAGGTGAGGTGTGTGGGATGTAGAGGGAGGCGGTGATGGTGTGCCGGATGTGGAGGTGGAAGTAGAGGTGTTGGTTGTTGGGAACAAGCACGGGATGATGGTGTGCCAGATGTGGAGGTTGAGGCGGTGATGTTTGAACAAGCACGGGTTGTTGGGAACAGGCACGGGATGTGGAGGTGGTGGTTGTTGGGAACGGGCGATGGTGGTTGATGGTTTTCCAATTTGTAGTATTTTGGATATGGTTTTTCCGATGCAGGGATGATGTTTGAATTTGGTGGCATGGGATGAGATTTCGACCAAATATGTGTTGATTGTGACTGGTTTATGACCGATTGTGTCTATTTGTGATCAATTGTGACTGTGTGTGACCGATGGTGACTGGTTAATTGTGACTCGTTGTAATTAATTGTGACCGATTGTGGTTTGAAATTTTGGAATTTTTTTAAAAATTGGGAGTGGATGGATGTGGTGGATAGGTTGATCAGAGCATGCGTTGGAGTGGTTATTGGAGCAATCAGAACTATCATCGGAGCGCCCGTCAGAGTGATCGCCAGAACAGTCGACGGAAGGCCTTCGGAGTGACCACCGGAATAGTCGCCGGAGAGGCCGTCGGAGTGATCGCCGGAACAGTCGCTGGAGTAGATGACCAGAGTAGAAGGGGTAGGGAGAGGATAGAGAGTAGAGAGAGAATGATTTGGATTTGAAATTTAATAAATTAGGATAATTGTATTATATTATAATTAAAAATATTTAATAAATTGATTTAACACCTGATTTTTGAAGTTTGTTATTTATGAAAAATGATCTTTAAAATAAGGAATTATGTATTGTTCCCAAAATGTTATCTAGAATGTAAACTGACCATGAATAGTTGACACAGCAGATCAAGAATCCAATATTAGCCCTTGTTTGGGCTCCATTTTATTCGAAATGCATTTTTCTCTCTTCACTTTTTAACCATATATTTTCCAATAAAATAATATTACATTTAAATTCAAAACTTTTTCTTCTTTTTTAACCATACATCATTCAAAATATTACTATTTAAAAATACATTTTGCCCCCAAAATACATTTTAGTCTCCGTTTGTTTCTCATTTTTCATCAATAAAAATGAAAAATATAACCGTCATACATCAAGCTATCAATTTTGAATTTCTATCTCTTGTGTGGACCTAATAACGATATTTTTCATTCTCATTCTACAATAATGAGAATCAAATGAGTCTTTAATGGAGTCCAAACAGGGGCCTAACATTTCCATTCTTAGTCTTCACAAATCGACAAATAATCATATTTTATATACTTTAACTCAAGCTGGTTCAAAAGAGGTCTTTTGAAATTTACTCTCTTAGCCCCTGTTTGGTACACATTAAAATTTTCATTCTCATTCTTCTACTCATTTTCAACTACACATTTTTCAATAAAATAATATTTTCCATCACATCAATAACTTTTCCTTCTTTTTCAACCACAAATTCTCCATCAATCTACTATTTCAGAATACATTCTTTCAAAATAATGTGGATCAAACACATCCTTAAATCATTTTCAAATTTCAACTACTCATTTCACATAATCTATAACTTTTTCTATTTTTTAATTATACATTCTCAACAAAAAATCATTTTTTTCTATAGAAAATCTATCCAAAACATGTTCTCAATAATTCATCAAAAGATTATTTATATAACAAAAGAAAAAAAAAACACAAAAGAATTAGTTAAAACACATTTTTCCTCAATCATTTATCACGTCACAAATAAAATGCACAGTCATTATTACACATCATTCAACGAAACTCCAATAACGACCACGCAGCCATACAATAAGCAAATTTAGGCCCGCACTCCATATCATCATTCTACTTGCCCTATTAGAGGCCTATGTAGTCGAAGTGATAAATCTGACGAACCCTCATGTAGAGGTCGAACCTCCACGCACAAGGCGAAGTGACGCGATACGAAGCTCTGCAACGCTAGTCCATGACGAATGACCTCTAAACGTATGAGACATGTTTCCTAGAAGTCTATGTACAAACATTTTTTTATAATTGATTGACGTAACTTCTCTGAAGCAGTCATTCTATCAAGTCAACTTGTTAACCTACTTTTTTCATGCTAGCGTAGGGCGTAGGGTGGCCAAATAGTCAGAAATATTAAATGCATCTAAACATAGGACTGGTAGAATGACGCCTATGACAAATTGCCTCAACCATTAAGATAAGGTCACATGTCTCTTCATCTAACGCTTATCATTTCTCCTCTTATGTTATAAAAGCTTACACCTAGTATCAATTGAAGTTAATACAATTTTACATTCTCTCTCTAGTTTCACTCCCTCAACGGTTCTACTTTGATACCATGTGTCCCGAACCCATGTTGGTTCACATCTTTAGCACGTTCCACATCCAAATATATCCATATAAGTTAATTGACTTGACAATCAAAATTCACAGAGTTGTCTCCCCCTCCCCTTTTCGAGAAGGATAAGTGTTCATAATGGTTTGTCCAAGTACGCAACAAAAAGATTGTGGATGTGAGTGAAATAGAGATTTGTATGCAACATCATCGGTGCGGAAATCGAGGTCAACATTACACAACGTAGAAACTTGAATTTCTCGTCATCAATCAAAATCAAAATCTAGGAAACTGTAACAAGGAATGTTAAATCACTATCCTACAATGTAAATTCTTGAAAAAATAATGTTGGACCCAAAAAGAAAACACAATCACAAGGTTGAAAAAAGTTTTTAAGAGACAAAATGGAAATAAATTAATTTCTGATTCAAAGAGTGATACGTATTGAAGTGATTGCTGTTGGAAAATTTGAAATTGGTTGTGATCAATTTAAGTGATTGTTTAAGTAGAATTTTTTATTTGGTGAATGAGAAATTAAGCCAAACTTAAAATGCTTAAAATTGTTGGAAATTGTATAGAATATTGTGGAATATTCTAGAGAATGAGTAGATGAAAAGATGAGTCTTTTCATATGGATCATGACTCTTGGAGATCATGGCTTTTGGCATTATTTTTCAATAATGATCTCTTTATGTAGAGATGTCATTGTGCCTCTTTATGGAGAGATTTAAATTACAAGAGATGTGTCTCTTGATATGAATGTTCCAACTACTATATATATAGATTCACATGTATTTGGATTAACAACGAGAAAGAGGAACAAAATCATGGTTATGGTAGAGAGAGAACTCCGTTCGAGTTCGTTGGTCTAAGTTATTTGGAGTGCTCCTATGACTTGACGTGGTCGTTGTATCTTGGGAGATGATTGCCGAGAAACCGTTAGCACAAATGTAGGGCAAATTCATCTTAAGGAAAAAATTGCAAACACTTGCCTGACCGATCGCATCACTTGCATCTCATCTTTCTTATTCGATATCATTCTAATTTAGTATTTTGATTTCGGAAAGTAACTAATATTTTTTTGATTTCATGTAATGTTTGAATTAAAGAATGACACGCGTTCAAGATTGAAAAGTGATGAATTCATATTCATATATTGGAAGTCGGTAATCACTATTTTGTCTTCTGAAATCAGATTTCGGTAAATCGAATGATATTTCGATTTCACGATATGTTCTTGATTAATATAATATGCATATTATCGATATAATATCTCCAACAATTGCAAGCGTCAGGAAATAACTTGAGATATTATGAAAACAGAGCATCTTTGAATGTGCCTTTTGTAGTGTTAGAATTAGTCGATAAATGAGGAAAATATGCTTTTAAATATTAATTTTTTTTCTGAGGAAAGTGTGCTTTTATATATTAGTACATTTTTCTTCTTAGTTTTCAGTTCAAATTGTCTATACGTATTGTTAGTAAATTATTATTCAATTTTCAGATTAAAATAATATTCAAACTAATTTTTTCACAAATTAAATATAAGTTTACTCATCTTTTCACGGTGAACTATGGAGAGAAAATCATCTCTTTCCTCTTTCTTTATTTCTATCTCATCTTTTACTTCAACTTTCGTGTAAAATTTTTAGAGTTACGTAGAAAAAAAAGGAAAGAAAATGCCCGAAAATTGAAATTACATATATGATCGTAGATGTGCGCATAATAAATAGGAAACAATTATATTCTAGATAAACAATAAAAAAATTTCTTTACATGGCAAAAGTCGAAATTATTGAAGTCTTGTGTTCAAGTGGAGAAAAAAAAAGGTGGGTTTAAGTTTAAGTTTTGTTTGACAATCATTTTTTCAAAATTCTTTTAATTTTTTCATACTCATTTTCAATCACACGTTCTCACAATAAAATATTCTTTAAGTAGATTCAATTTTTTTTTTTTTACTTTTTAATCCCACGTTCTTTAAAAAATTACTATTTAACACTCTTCTACGCAGAAAATGGCAATTAAACATGACCTGAATTTTTGCCAAGAGCTTGTGAATGACTAAATTGTCCTTGGTTTCTGATAGCCACCCATTAAAAAGTAGATAAAAGGGTTTTTTTTTCTTTTTGGAGTTGTTTCATGATAAGATAATGTTGATTGCAGAGACAAGTTTCGTCTGCACAACTACATTTTCCAGTACGAAACATGTAAAAACTATTAAATGTTGTTCCAAGAAGAAATTTTTATCTGAGAAATCAAGAAAACAAAACAAACCCAGAATTTTTCCTTTCAAATTTTCAACGAACAAGATTCTACTTCAGTCTGCAGCTGGAGTGTTTGCATTGGGATTCATTGATGCCGGGTAATTTATATCTTTATAATTTGCTTATTTTTGTCGAAGTTGTTGTTTGTTTCTGCTTAATTTTACTGGCTTTTTTATGTTTAATTAATTGTTCAGGTATAGTGGGGACTGGTCAAGAATTGGGATGATCTCAAAACACACTGAAGATTTGCTTAAGTTAACAGCCTTTTTTGTAGTTCCTTTCTGCCTGTTTCTGATATTTTCCTTCTTTGAGAAAGTTGAAAAATGAAAGAATTGCAACATTTTTCAGCGCCATTATGATGGTGCAAATAAGTGATATTGCAAGCAAAATAAGTTATGTTCTTCAATTTAAATTATAAGTATATTTAAAGAAAAGAGATTTTAGAAATAAATTTGGATAAATTTCACCTTGATCATCACGTAGTATTACTCTTTTCATTTGAATTTACGACGCTGTACTCAGTTAAGTATGGTATCTGTCATCTCGGAAAGATTTTTTTCTTAATAAGGCAAAATAGTACCACTCGCTTGAATTCGTGTCTTAAGATTATATGTTGCACTTGTACTTCTCTTTTAGGTCCGTTGGCATTACTATTGAGATAATTAGATTTGGTTCACAAAATATATATACTCTACGTGATCTCATTTCGACCATTGATTTATTACAGTAAAAGAAGACAAAACAAGAGAAGCGTAACGAATATTAATTCATCCATTCAAGTCAAAATCGATTAGTAGTTCATTTTAAAAAGTTTCAAAATTCAAACACGAAACAATTTTTTATATAGACATGCAATCTGTACAAGCAATCCTAATTCAAATGAAACTACTATGAAACAATCAGACTTTGACTCAAGCACGAATGAAATGCGATATTTAAGAAAAAAAACATTGACCAATTGATGAAAGTTTGATGAAGTTCATGGCCTTACGTAGATTAATGGAATATTAGAAATTCGACACTCAATTTTTTTTTTGTTATAACATAATTAAGATGTTTGGCTAACCTCAAAAGTTAAGTAACTTTCATTTCCAAATTAAGGCCTTGTTTGGGAGGAATTAAATTTTTCTACAGTAAATCAATTCTCATTTTCAACCACACATTTTTCAATAAAATAATATTTTTCATCACATCAATAATTTTTTTTTCTTTTTCAACCACACATTTCCCATCATATCACTATTCAAAATCAATTTTTCCCCCAAAAATCTCTCCCAAACAAGCTCTAAGATTTTTGGTTAACTTTTAAACCTAGTTGTCAAACTATGAGTAATTTTTTTAAGATTAGCCGAACATGCACGAAATCATATATGTATTCTGAACTCACGATCTTTCTTTCTTGTTTCTAGACCAAAACCAGAAGAAAAGAAAAAAAAAAAAAAAAGAGGCCATTTTATCTAAAATAAATAAAAATGTAACAATTAGACGGCCAAAAAAGTCATACGTGGCTGAAATTTGAGCGTTTAATTATTAAGCAAAATCTTTTATTCTCTTCCACAAACGAAGTGTCTTGCTCAGATGTTTCTAGCTTGGCAAACCCTACAAATCAGCAGAGAGAGAAAGACATATACATATATAGCTACAGACAAATATAATATATATATATATATATATATATATATAGAGAGAGAGAGAGAGAGAGAGAGAGAGAGAGAGGTTTGGATAAACAGCTGAGGAAGAAGAAGAGAAACGAGAGGTCCAAAATTGTCAGCCTTACATTCTTTCACAAATCAATGGAAGCTTTGTGAGTTGTGTGTTACCTTATCCTATCCATCTCTAACAGTCTTTGCTCTCTTTTTCTATATCCTCTCGCTCTATCTCCCTCTTCACAAACACATACAAGACACTTTAATTCTATCTATCTATTTTTCTCTGTCTAAAACTTTTTTCCTCTTGGACCCCATTCCTCTTTTGCTTCACTTTCCTTCAAAAAACTTCGACAAATTCTTCGTGTTCAACTACTTCAACTTCGCCATTTATGCTTCCGTCTCACTATATTTTTACATACTTCAACTTCTGCTTCATGTGAATGAATACCCATTACTCTCTTCAATCTTTAGCTTTTCTTGTTATTCGTTTTCATTTCGAATTGCTGAACCAATCAAAATTTATCTGAATTTGCATTTTTCTTGAGTCTGGTATAAATAGAAAGAAAATTTTCAGTGTAAGTAAATTCTCTCCCTAGAATCAACTGTGTATTGTCAAAGGTTGTCTGAAAATGGCTCCCAAAACTGGAAAGGCTAAACCTCACAAACCCAAAGGAGAGAAGAAGAAGAAAGAAGAAAAAGGTCTACTTTGCTATCTTATCCTTTTTGTACTTATTTTCTCCAAATTCTGTCATTTTTTTTAATTTTTTTTTTCAATTTTATCCATTTTATCAATAAAATAATAACTTATCTGTTTTAAAAACTAATATTATTTCCTCTTGTTACTCATGATTATATATTTTATATTTATTTCTCATATTGTTTTATTTTAGCAGTGTTGCCTACTGTAATAGAAATAGTGGTAGAAACTCCTGAGGAGTCACAAGTTACCCTTAAGGTACGTTTTTTCATTTATATTTGTGACTATAATTTATTTTTGAATGTATCTATGTACCTAAGCACAATTTGAGTCTAATCGAACTTCATGGTATTTCCATTTTTTTTTCATTTTACAATCGTTGCTCGCCTCAGGGAATATCAACTGACAAGATTTTAGATGTGAAGAAACTATTAGCAGTCCACGTCGAGACTTGCCATTTGACCAATTACTCTTTGTCACATGAGGTAATTTACTAAGATTTTATGTGCAATTTATACTTGCAAATTAGGGCACCGTCCCCATTTCATCACGATAAGAGTCGTGTTATTTTTGTCATTCGATCGAATGGCTTTTGGTGACTAAGAAAGTCATTCGGAAATGGTTCGATTAAACTATTCATTGCACCTTTTTAATGTGATTTTTTGCTTTAGTTGCTCATGAGATTTTCTTTCCCCCATTTATATCCGCATTTATTGATATATGAAACGAGACATATTTTCTTGAAGTTTAATTTAATCAACCTTCAAGTAAGTATTTTTCTCGAGTTTCTCGAGAACATAAATAATGGTAAATTCTTTTTCGTCTTTAGGGTTTATACCGAAAGAAAACATAAATAATGTTTCATTGCTCGAATTTCCCATAGATTGTGAGGAGTAATTTAGAGTGTGTTTGGTAGGGATTTTTGGAGGAAGAATTGATTTTTGAATAGTGATATGATGGGAAATGTGTGGTTGAAAAAGAAGAAAAAAGTATTAATGTGATGAAAAATATTATTTTATTGAAGAATGTGTGGTTGAAAATGAGAATTGATTTACTGTAAAAAATGACAATCTGTACCAAACAAGCTCTTAATTTGCTCTGCTTTCGTGATATTGATGTAAGGATTTTTCTATTATTTCGAGAATTCCCTACTATAAAAGTTTATATTTTCAAAGTATTAGAATTGATGTTAATTCATTTGTACATAATGGTTTGTACATAATGAATTACCCCCTCACATAGTGTGTGAGGCCCGTGTGTACTTAAAAATTTCGACAATGTGGTCCCCATCCCCATTGTGAGTAGTCGGTAAAAAATTCGGTACATATAGCATGATCCTTAGATTTGGGGGGTTAAAAATCATATTTTTAGTAAATTTCAATAAAAATATGAGTCTGATAAAATGAAAAAGAATTGAGTTTTTTTTTTTTAAATAATAAATTTGTGGCTTAACAGGGGCAAAAGAAGTTTAAGCACATGTTTTAATAAAAAAAATTTTGGTCAACAGTTTTTCTTTTAAATTGTTGAGTAAATTGGTCCAAAGATTCCAAACATACATCGTGACATAGAATAAATTGGGCATCATCTTTGACTTATAGCCGTTGTCACTATCGAATTTTATGAGACAAATGCGCTGTCCATAAAAGGACCGCACAAGAAAATAATTCCGGTCTATCTGCACTAGCTAATAAGCAAATTACATATATAACAATTTACAAAATAATTTATCAACGGATGATGCGAAAATATTTAATTGAATCAAAATCTCATCAGTCAAACAACTATTCGCTTACAGTTTGACATATCGTCATTATGTAAAACATAATACAAATAATTATGTATAAGAAGCATTTTCATTGAGTTGTTCTTATTTGTCAGATGTCTTAGGTAGGTATAACCCGTCTCATGAATTAAATCTCGTGATACAATTAATGTTGTTTGGCCCAAAAATTAATTGCGATTGGAGGGCTAAATACTTCATAAGATTTTG
Source organism: Fraxinus americana (assembly GCA_035079005.1). Classification (NCBI taxonomy): domain Eukaryota; kingdom Viridiplantae; phylum Streptophyta; class Magnoliopsida; order Lamiales; family Oleaceae; genus Fraxinus; species Fraxinus americana. Next base: position 8,064,963 of record CM068726.1, on the reverse strand, counting down.
TACATGACATGAAGGCTATAAACACTATTATAGGTCTAATATAATGACGTTATTGGTCCCTATGTGATAATACAGTGACATTACATTATATGTTCAATTAAATGCAGGGATATATCACGAGAGTATTAATACCTTCTAAATGTGACCATCTATTATTATTATTATGATAAATAATATTACTCAACTTAATATCATGTTGTCAAAACTTGCAGTATTAGAATTCCACATTATTTGGAAAAATATAAATGATCCACTTAATAAGGTGAGGGCAATTCTCCCATAATAAGCTGGTTTTATTAGGTGGAGTTAGGCTCAATATTCTTAACATGGTATCAGAGTTAGGCCCAATTATGCAATGTTGGGTGCCACCCAATATCAATTTGTTCACAGTTGTTTGGCATGGTCCACGCTGTGCGTGAGAGGGCGTATTAGAATCCCACATTGTTTGGAAAAATATAAATAATTCACTTAATAAGGTGAGGGCAATCCTCCCCTAATAAGCCGGTTTTATTAGGTGGAGTTAGGATCAATATTCCTAACAGTTTTGAGTCCGTGCCTTTTTTATTTCAGCAAGATTGAATTACTAGAACTACATATGTGCATGTTAAAATAGCTATACTCGAATTATTGATTTTTTTGTCGACTGAAAGTTGCGTACAGTTTTAAGCCCATGTTCGGTGGCCTTTATTTTTAAAAAATATGAAGAAGGTAACTTGGAAAAAAGTTTGGCATGTTCAGTAAAAAACTTACTGAAAAATAATAAATATTTATTTGAACTCAGAAAAAATATGTGATGAATTTCAAAAAGAATAGTTAATGTCTATGTTGTAACTAACGTATGAATTGTTTTATCCTTTCGTGCAAACAATTGGTAGATTCGAGGACCACGATTGAAAGATTCCGTGGAGATTCTCTCACTCAAGCCTTGCAATCTCACCATTGTCCAAGGTACATTCCTCTTATATAACGGTCAGAAAGTATTAATAACTTCATCTAATCGCGATCCTTATTTCACACGATCATGCTATAAGTCCAAATAAATTTGATAGAAATTGTATACAGACAGCACTTGGCATGTATTCATTGGAAGATTGAAAAAATAAAACAAAACAGACGAATTACATTTCGCTACGTCACAATAGGTAAAAAATCAGTCAAAAAATTTCTGTACTTGGGACTTTTTTCTATTTCGAATTGCTTAGGTGCAACCAAAACATGTGATGTTTCCGATCTCCCCATGTTTAGAGCTTGTTTGACATAGATTATTTTGAAAATCATTCTTAATCACGCATTCTACAAATTCATAAGTTTTCCTATTTTTTTAACAACACATTTTTAAAATAATAATAATAATAATAATAATAATAATAATAATAATAATAATAATAATAATAATAATATTTTTTTCTTGAAAATCTCTCCCAAATAAGCTCTTAATAAAGTTCACATGAATGCATATTCAACCCGATGGTCCCAATAATAATTTTACGTGAATAAAACGTGACATTAAACCCTTGTTTGATTTTCATTTTTTTCAAAATATTATTTTTTTCTCTTTTTTCAACAACACATTTTTCAATAAAATAATATAACACGTAAATCTAAAACTTTTCCTTAATTTTTAATCACGCATTCTTTATTAATCTATTATTTCAAAATACATTTTATACAGCTCAAACATGCCCTAAATAACGTCTTATGTTGATTGGATTTTACATTTTAAAGCTCCTATATAGATATATTATATTCTTGTGTCTACCACTAATTTCTATTTATTAATAAATTAAATTATTTAAAAAATTTCCCAAACAAATGATAAATATATTTTGTCTGATTCCCTGCAGAGGAGTACACGGAAGGGCAAGCAGTGGCACACATCAGGCGGCTCCTAGACATAGTCGCCTGCACCACGTCATTCGGCTTTTCATCTTCTTCTCCCAAACCGAACGGTCGAACCGGGGTCAAAGATTCCGGTCCACCAGAATCTGTAACCGGTTCCGAAAATGCAACTTCAGAATCCTCTCCGACGCCCAAAGGTCCCGACCGAAGGGCCGGTGAGGCCCCCAAGGCGAAGCTTACGAAGTCGGACGTTCCTGCCGCCTTCGCAGGAGGAGACATAGCTGAAAAAGGCGACGCCGTGGCGGCGATGATGTACCCACCACCAAGGCTCGGGCAGTTCTACGACTTCTTCTCGTTCTCTCATCTCACTCCTCCCGTGCAATGTGAGTTTTGTATATTTATATTTTATTTTCATTTCGTTTTTTAAAAGTGAAAATCGATAAGAGTACTATTCAAATAAATAAATAAATGTAAAGTAGTAACCTTTTTTATTTTAAATAAATATCATGTACCTCATTTTCTTTGAGAATTTTGCCACTCAAATTTTGTTGCAACACTTGAAATCTTGAAGCACGTTAATTTTACAAAGCAAAAAATGTATGCGAAACAAGTTCCTTCTATTTTTGTAGCAAAAATGGACACGAACAATTTCATTATCTATTTTAAATTCGCCATGCATGCTTGGTGCTTGGAGCAATTTTCATGTAAGTTGTTACTAAAGTGAGATGTTTGCGTTTGTGTTGCTAATTTTCAATGCTTCTGCAGACATTAGAAGGTCAACTCGACCATTCCTCGAGGATAAAACAGACGATGATTTCTTTCAAATTGATGTTAGCATCTTAAACTCCTATACAATAAAGTTCTGTTCTCTTTCGCCGTTCAGAACTCATTTGTGATGTTGGTATCCTCTGACATGGTTTCGAATGGCTTTTTCCCTTTTAAATTTGCATACAGGTACGAATTTGTAGTGGGAAGCCAACAACAATTGTTGCTTCTCGGAAAGGCTTTTACCCTTCTGGAAAGCGGATTCTTTTGAGCCACTCTATGGTTGGCCTTTTGCAGCAGATAAGTCGAATATTTGATTCTGTAAGTGCAGGCTTATTCTATCTATTACTAATTCCTTTTTGCTAATAATTATTATGCCATATTAATCTTTTCTATTTTTTAGTTCCCTCTAAATTTTGCTATTAAAAATCTGTCTTCTTGAATTCTTGAACGCTCATTCATCTGAAGTCTCATCTTAGTCGTGGAGTTGATTTCTGTTCTCAGGCATACAAGGCTCTCACGAAAGCTTTCACTGAGCATAATAAAGTGAGTAATTTTATTTTACCTTAACCCCTCACGCTTATATAGCATTTCCCAGTTTCACTGATGACAACATCTTTGTCAATGCAGTTTGGGAATCTTCCATATGGTTTCCGAGCAAACACATGGCTAGTCCCCCCGATTGTTGCTGAGAACCCATCTATCTTCCCTCCACTTCCTGTGGAAGATGAAAGTTGGGGAGGAAATGGAGGTGGACAAGGAAGAGATGGTAAGCATGATCGCAGGCTCTGGGCAAAGGAATTCTCGATTCTGGCTGCGATGCCATGTAAAACGGCAGAAGAGAGGCAGATCCGTGATCGAAAAGCTTTTCTACTTCACAGTCTATTTGTCGACGTTTCAGTCTTTAAAGCAGTCGACGCAATAAAACATCTTGTGGAAAATGATCAAAGGTCTACAGATAATTCTGACTTCTCAATTTTATATGAGGAAAGAATTGGAGATCTACTTATTAGTGTGGCAAAAGATGTGCCAGATGCAAGCACAAAGTTGGATAGCAAAAGTGATGGGAGTCTGGTTCTTGGAATGTCGCATGAGGAGCTCACAAAGAGAAATTTGCTTAAAGGCATAACTGCAGATGAGAGTGCAACTGTTCATGTTCGTCTAGTAACTTTTCATTCTTTGATTTGTTAGCAATTTCTTCTTGCGTTGGTCTCGTAACATTTGGAATGGTTAATGCAGCACGATGAGTTAACCATCATCTCTTGCAGGATACTTCTACTTTAGGTGTTGTGGTTGTTAGACATTGTGGGTATACTGCTATTGTGAAAGTTGCTGCTGAAGTCAATTGGGAGGGCAATCTCATTCCTCAGGATGTTGAGATTGAGGAGCATCCAGAGGGAGGTGCAAATTCATTGAATATAAATAGGTCAGTGCAACGTGCTTTAAAATAGTATTTTCACATATCAAATGCCTCTGACTTCTGATAAAGGAAACCATGCCTTACGTATGCTAAATTCTTGAAGAATTGTATCAATTTGTATTCCAATGTTTTTACTTTTGTACTATATTTTGTTTATTAATCATTGTTTTCTTCAACCTGAAACTTCTAGCTTGAGAATGCTGTTGCACAAATCAACACAACCCCAATCATCTGGTCCAGTTCAAAGATTACTGAATACAGATGTGGAAGAATTACATACCGCTAGACCTTCAGTGAGGAAGGTGCTAAGTGAAAGTTTGCTGAGGCTGAAGGGAGAAGAAACTAAACCAACCAAATCGATTCGATGGGAGCTTGGAGCATGCTGGGTGCAACATCTGCAAAATCAGGCTTCTGCCAAAACCGAGTCTAAAAAGAATGAAGAAGCCAAAGTTGAGCCAGCTGTAAAGGGTCTTGGAAAGCATGGTGGACTGCTGAAGGATTTTAAGAAGAAGCCAAATGACCGAAACACTAAGGCTGATCCCTGCAAGGAAGTGGCTACCAATAGCAGCTCTGACATAGATAAAAAGGAACTAGAGAAACAAGATAAGGAAATAGAAATCATGTGGAAAAAGCTGCTTTCTGAAGCAGCATATTTGCGCCTTAAAGAATCAGAAACTGGTCTTCACCTGAAGGTTGGCTTTCTGCCTTTGAATGGAGTATTTTAGTTGTTTTCATTTGCAAGAGATGGTCTGTGATATTACAGCCTGCAACTGAGATAGATAAGATTCTTGAAGCATCTAGCATATACAAATATGTTTAAAAAGATGATTTTTTTTGCTTCATGGTGTTAAGGTCAACCTTGTTAAGAGGAGTAGCCCAAGATCTTTATTAATTGGTCTGTGTCAACATCATTTATCGATGTGGGATATATATCCCTTAACACATGGCTTGTAGCTGTCTTAATAACTAATTCCTGTGGTTCCACTCATGTCAGCAGTCACCTGATGAGTTGATTGAGATGGCACATAAATACTATGATGATACTGCCCTCCCAAAATTGGTTAGTACATTGTATTCAGCTACACTCTTTACCCTCAGCTTCTGGTTCAGGATATGCGAGGACCTGGTTTTTAAGACATTCATGAGATGAGTGTTTGTTGCTAATTTTCCAATCTTTTGACAGGTTGCTGATTTTGGCTCCCTTGAACTTTCACCGGTTGATGGAAGGACACTGACGGATTTCATGCATACCAGGGGTTTGCAAATGTATTCCTTGGGGCACGTGGTAATTGCTTCATTTTATAATATTTTTAATCTTTGTGTTCAGATTACTTCTGCTGCTTTCAAGTTACAATTTTGTTCATCACTTCTATGCTCACTTAGCTATCAATCTCAGTAATAGAGATAGAAGACAGAAGAGTGGTAAATGGAATTTGAAGCTTATTTCCTCCCGTTGTTTTTGTCACCATTTCAGGTTGAACTTGCGGACAAGCTCCCTCATGTGCAATCACTCTGTATCCATGAGATGGTTGTTAGAGCGTGCAAACACATTCTTCAAGCTGTTGTAGCAGCAGTAGATAATGTTGCTAACATGGCTGCATCAATTGCTTCATGTTTGAATGTGTTGCTAGGGAAACCACCTACCGGAGACACTAATGCAGACATAATTAATGACGACGAACTTAAATGGAAATGGATTGAAACTTTCCTTTCAAAGAGATTTGGGTGGCAATGGAAGGATGAAATTCGCCATGATCTTAGAAAGTTTGCCATTCTTCGTGGGCTTTGCCAAAAGGTAGGCTATTTCATCCCCGAGAAGTTTTGACTTCTCTAAGAGGCTGGCTTTATTTACTTGATCTGTGTATTCAAAAATACCATCCGGTTTTAGGTTGGTCTTGAGCTTGTGCCAAGGGACTATGATATGGATTCCCCCTTTCCTTTCAAGAAATCGGATATAATTAGCATGATCCCTGCTTATAAGGTATGCTGCAACTGATTTGTTTAAAAAATTGTACATGAACTATAGGAGGATTTTTAGGTAATTCTGAAAGCATTTAATCTTCCATGCAGCACGTTGCTTGCTCATCTGCGGATGGGCGTACTCTGTTGGAATCATCCAAAACTTCCTTGGATAAGGGCAAATTGGAGGACGCGGTAAATTATGGGACTAAGGTAACAATTGGTAACCCCCTTCCCCCTTCAAACACCCATCTGAAATAGCCCCATCTTACCACTGGCAGGTAATAATTTAAGTACTTAGAAGTATGATAGACATTCAAATTTATTTTGAAGGCACTCTCAAGACTCGTTTCCGTCTGTGGTCCTTATCATCGAATGACAGCAGGGGCATACAGTCTGTTGGCTGTGGTGCTATACCACACTGGGGACTTTAATCAGGTATGAGGATGTAATATTGGATATCCCATGCTTCACGCACTGACAAACTGATTGTATTGGCAATATATTGAGACAAATTACCTGGTATCTCATTATATCTAAACATCCAAAACACAAAGGTATTTACCTTGTCTGACAAAGTTGTTTGGCAGGCAATATTGGTGACAACATCATTTTACTTTTTGTGTAAATGAAGGTTTATGACATTTTTCTATTGCTGGCTATTGCTGATGGTTTTGCATATTGTCTTTGTTCTCTTGGATTCCACCTATGAGCAACGTTTGTATTTCGAGTGTCAGATTCCAAGATAAACTACAAAGTTAAATTTAATTGTGAAAATTACAAAATTTCCCAGTGGGTGTAAACCCTATGTCTAAACGCAGCTTTATTAACTATTAAGCCTTGCTATCACGCAATCTGTCCTGTGTGTAAACTGATGAAAAATGCTAAAAATTAAGTGTGCCTGCTGCATATTTTATCTTAAATCGAAGTATATTAAGCCCCTGTTTGACAACCATTATTGGAAAACTCTTTATTCTACATACTCATTTTCTAACACACATTCGCACAATAAAATATTATACACGTAAACCCAAAACATTTCCCTACTTTTTAACCTCACATTCTCCTAAAAATCACTATTCAAAACATTGTTTTTTTTCCAAATAATGGTTGTCGAACAGGGGCTAAGTCACTTGTATATGTGTCCCTTTGTAGAATATCTAGACCGAGTTCTATTAGTAAGGCAAGCATGTCACTACTGTAAGACATTGAAATGAAATAGCTCCTAATAAATATAAATTTTGGCGACTAAAAAGTCAAGCATCAAGTTTCAATTTTTTACCTACATTTATACTGTGAAATATGACCAGTATTGACCATTTATGACAGATCTTACCATTTTGGGATGATTTATGAGATCTATCCTGATGTCATCCTTTGTTTTGTTTATTTATTATTTGAGCAGGCTACCATCTATCAGCAGAAAGCTTTAGATATCAATGAGAGAGAACTTGGACTTGATCACCCTGACACAATGAAAAGCTATGGAGACTTAGCTGTCTTCTACTATCGGCTCCAACACACGGAGCTGGCCTTAAAGTATGTCTATGCTTGGAGCTGTCTTCTATCTGTTCAACTATTTGGCATTTATTACATTTCGTGATGGTTTTACTCTGATTTCCATAATTTGAAAATAATTACTGAACGCAGTATTTGTGAAGTTTTAGAATGGTGTCAAAAGTTGAAAAAGTGTGCACTACATACTTTGGGAGAGATATATAATCAGGAAAATTTGAAACAACGTGAAAATCTGAATTTTGGTCCAAATTAGGGAAAAATATAACTAATTCATGCAGGTCATGCTCCACGAGACCTTGAGGAGTTTCCTAATTTTTGGGAATGTAAGTGATAACTGGAGCAAATTGTGAAAAAGCCTTTTTTTAATTCCTTATGCTTCTTGGAGAATATGGACCACATAACTAGTTTCACATAATCCTTATTCCTTTCCCCTAGAAACACATCCGAAGGAAACAAAAAACTTGTCCAAAAACTGCTTTCACCTTTCTGTTTCCAACTGTTGTCATCTACAACTTATCGGTTTATCTACAATGAAGCATTGCACTATTGAAATCCATTATGATATTGATATACATATGAGCGCCATCATTAATTAACTTGACAAATCTTACTTTACTGAAAAGCTATCATGTCAGGCACTTAAAAGTATGGCTTATATTTGTCCGTCATGTTTAGGTATGTCAACCGTGCACTGTATCTCTTGCATCTAACATGTGGCCCTTCTCACCCAAATACCGCTGCAACGTACATCAATGTAGCAATGATGGAAGAAGGTCTGGGGAATGTCCACGTTGCTCTTAGATACCTCCATGAGGCTCTCAAGTGTAACCAAAGACTTCTTGGAGCTGATCATATACAAGTAATTCCCCTCTCTTTCCCTCGTGACCGTGCATGTATGTCTTAAATCGTACATAGGTAATAGGTTGTGTACTTCTGCTCATTGATTTTCTGCATTTGACTTTTGCAAATACTAAATTGTTTGAAATTTTAAACTCTGTTAATAAAGATGATGAAGCCAACTGTTTGAAGGTGAGAAGATAAATGTTTCCTTATCTGTTGAATGTGGATGTGAATAATTCTCCATCAACTTAGGTACTGCTGTAAAAGAGCCTTGCTTCGGTGCTTCTGTTCTGCAAAGAAGGTTGCTGACAGAAAGGGTGAAAATGAACTAGTTCTAACTTCTTGTGGCAATGGATCCGGATGCTCATGGTCTGCTTGGCTTGTATAATTAATAACTACTAAAAGAATCTCACCATTACAACTTCAGCAGTGACACAATTAGATAAGTGTTTGTATTCAGTACTCATAGAGAGAGACTTCACAAATGAACCTTATATGACTTAACCAGAGATCTAATGGTGTATGATGGTCTTGGAAGTCCAGCTATAAGTTTTATAGAACATTACGATGAGAAATTAATATCGTACCTTATAATGACATGAATTTGGTAGGCATATTACCTGGGCCAACTCCACGGACAAAATATGATCAATTAATATGTTCTGTGTGGATCTGTGTAGTGCGTACATTATGTTTACTTCTTTAACGGGATAAGCAGATATTTTCTTAACTGCTTGATCACCCAGCACGGCAATGAGAACATTATCTTCTCAGTGTAACAACACCTGTGATGCCAATGTCATCTGTGAGATCTTGATATGCTGAATATTTGGTTCTCTTTTTCAGACTGCTGCCAGCTATCATGCTATAGCAATTGCTCTCTCATTAATGGAGGCATATTCTCTGAGCGTTCAGCATGAACAAACCACACTTCAGATACTGCAGGCTAAACTTGGACCGGACGATCTACGTACACAGGTAATACAGACTTCTGTATCTTGCCGAAGGCCCTAAGAGTTTAGGGATTATCCTATTCTTAATCTTATTTGGAATTCTCTTTAGGATGCTGCTGCATGGCTTGAATATTTTGAGTCCAAGGCTCTGGAGCAGCAGGAAGCCGCACGCAATGGCACTCCAAAACCAGATGCCTCTATCTCTAGCAAAGGCCATCTAAGGTGATTTTTTGTTCTGTTTCCATGTTTTATTAAATGATGTTTCTGTATTGTTTGGGATCGTACGACTTTCTGGGTGCCCTGCCTGGTTTCGAAAAGAAAGTAATTTTGCGTTCAGACTTTATAAGGACAGTACTTTTTTCTTAACGAGAATACTAGTTAGCATCTAATCACTTAACCCAATTTTAGTATCTCTCTCAATTGCTTTCGGTACATACAACAATCTTTCTTGTCTTGCTGGTTTCAAAAAGAAAATAATCATTAGCCAAGACTTGTTAATGGAAGGCTTTTTACTTGTTTTTTCCCTTTTTTATTCCTTGGGCTGCTGGTTCTGATTTAACCATTGTCATGTAGTCTAAATCATTTCACTGATGCTTCCCAAAGTATGCTGGCTCAGTCATTGGCTGTATCAATTCAAAAATGTATTATTTGCTCTAATGCACATTTACATTTCTTTATCAGATATATATGCATACAGGGAAAATAAGAAAATAAATAATCACAATTCTTCCAGGATAAAAATGAGAGAATTTTGTGTAATCACATGGCCCAATGCTGTTATCAACCATTTTAATCAAATAAGATTACATCTACTTGTTCCGATCAATCTGAAATAATCGTCTTAACTCTTATCTTATGATTCTAATACCCCTTGGTACCGGATTTAAAGGATTATGGTCCCCTTCAAAACAAGATAACAACAGTCCTTTGTGACTATTTAGGATTCCCTGTTACATTTCAAATCTCTTCAGTAATTACATCACCTCACCTCTGTTGTTCATTTATGGAATCAGTGTGTCGGACCTGTTGGACTATATTACCCCAGATGCAAGAGAAGCTCAAAAGAAGCAGGCCCGTGCTAAGGTTGAATTACTTAATTGATATGATTGTTCAAGTTCAATTCCTTATATTTCCTTGATCATTCTCCTTCATGCTGATGAACCTTTTGTCATGAAAAATCATCTTTATTCATACAGCTTAAAGGAAAAGCGGGACTCAATTGTGAAAAAGTGACAGATGAATATGAGAAGGATGAATTGAATTCACCAGCTGAACCTGTTCTGGAGAACTCCAATGATAAAGAGAATAGATCTGAGTTGGAGAACAAATTCGACTCACAATTTGCAGACTCCACCAACAGGAGTACCGATATATTTTTAGCTGACAAAACATTGTTGGATCAAACTGACGACTTCGTAAAGGATGACGTTTCCGAGGAAGGATGGCAAGAAGCTTTTCCTAAAGCCCGCTTACCAATAGGCCGCAAGCCCTCTGGTTCCAAGAGGCCAAATCTTGCAAAGTTGAACACCAACTTTCTGAATACATCTCATCCTTCTAAACACCGAAGTAAACCCACTAATTTCACGTCTCCAAGAACAAGTTCAAATGAGAATGCTGCTGCTTCTGGACTAAACCCTCATGCTTCAAAAAAGTTTGCGAAGAGTGCTAGCTTCAGTCCGAAGTTGAACAATCTTTCTGGGCCTGCTACTGGTAAAGAGAAATCTGCTAACCCAAAATCAGCACCTGCCAGCCCAGCTTCTAATGAAGCCACTAAAGCTGGTTCCATTGTTGGTTCAGTCAGTGTTCAGGCAGCCGGAAAGCTTTTCTCTTACAAAGAGGTTGCTTTAGCTCCACCAGGTACCATAGTTAAGGCTGTTGCAGAGCAATTGCCTAAGGAGAGTCCCGCGGAAGAAAATCACCAAGAAAGCAAGGAGACAAGCGTCGCAAAAGCATTCGAAAATAGTAAGGAAGTTCAAGCTCAGAAGACGATTGGAGAAAAAAATCTGTTGGAGTGTGTCAAAGAAATAGAAGAAAGCGTTGAGGAGAAAAAAGTTGAACACAGCGATGCACTAAGGGCAGAATCTTCACAAGAAGTAAGCACTGGAGCGTGTGAAGAAAAAATAACAGATATTGCGACTGTTTCAAAATCTGAAGCTGCCGTTGAAAGCACTGGTGGTAACGGACACGATTCCATATCAGGAGTAGGGAGTTCTGATTTCTCCAAGGATTCAGAAACTAATAATGTTGGTAACTTCACAGGAACTTCAAATAATGTTAAACTTCCAGCTGATTCGGAAAATACTGTTCAGTTGCTGGAGAAAGCTGCTTCTATTCCCAAAGAAACTGTGGCAGATAAAGAGGGAAATCTTCCTATGTCCAATGAAAATGAAAGGAATGGTTCATTACCAAATGAGGCAGAGAATCAATCTAATGGAAGTGCTAATCCTTTGCCACCTGAGGAAGAAAAGCAAAGTGATGCTGAGACCGGAAAGGAACCAGCCAAGAAACTCTCTGCAGCTGCTCCTCCATTTAATCCATCCACATTTCCAGTGTTTGGATCTGTTCCTGTGCCTGGCCATACAGAGCAAGGAGGAATATTGCCTCACCCTGTGAATGTTGTTGCTCCTATGATTGCTGTTAATCCAGTTCGCAGATCACCACATCAATCAGCAACATCAAGAGTTCCATACGGTCCACGCCTCTCAGGTGGCTATAATCGATCTGGAAATCGCGTTCCAAGGAATAAGCCTTTCCGCAATGGTGAATTTAATGGGGATCAGAGTCAGTTCAGTCCTCCAACAATAATGAATCCACTTGCAGCTGAGTTTGTACCTGGCCAACCATGGGTTCCAAATGGCTATCCAGTTGCTCCAAATGGTTATATGGCCCCTTCAAATGGTATTACTTTCTCCCCAAATGGATATCCTATATCTCCAAATGGCATAGCAACATTACCAAATTGCTTTCCAGTATCCATGAATGGTGTGCTGGAGACTCAAAATGGGCTTCCAGTATCTCCAGTGGATTCGGCAGGGTCTTCGTCAGTTGCAACTGTTGAAGAAGCTGAAGAAAACCAAAATGAAGTTGAAGTTGAAGTTGAAGCAGAGGGTAGTGTCGAGGGATATTCGAGCAACTTGACAATCATTGCTTCACCAACATCACAAAATGTACAGGAAGAACCCAGAGTTAGTGAAGAAACCCATTCTGGTCAGTCGGGAGACAGTGAAAAATCACATTGTGGACCTGAAGAAACATCTAAAGATAAAGTTGCAGAAGATACTGATATTGTGTCTGCCGAAAACTGTAATGACATTGCTGTCGAGGAAAAGGCAACCAAGCGTTGGGGAGATTACAGTGATGGAGAAACTGATATGTTGCAGGCAACAAGTTGAATGAATACTTTATCATCTACCTCACTCATCTACTCTTAATGACGAATACGATCGAAGCAATGAGATGCATCCAGATTTGTGGTGCCGGGAAATGAATGGGGAGTTCATTTTTCTCTTCCTGTTGACAAGTTTGTTAGAACCCCGGTAAACCTAGATGCTGCTGCCTTCTTGATATGGTTTGATTTTAACCTAGCTTGGCTGCAAAGTGAAAGTCATCAAGTCAGAATAATGGAAAGTGAGAGTTTAATCTTGAAAAGGTGGAAAGATCTTGAGTGAATTTTATATTCTTTATGCTTTACATTTCAAATTCTGTGGTTTCTTTTTAAACATATAAGAACCTTGACTGGAGTTGTTCGGGAAATAATTTTAGGATGATCACGAGCATGAAGTGCAGAAGATTAACCATGAAAAAACTGTAAGAATTTGTTGTTTTTGTCATTCGTAGACCAGTTTTGACAGGTTATTTAGATCATCAAATAACCGGCTTCCTTAATTTAACCAAGAATTGTTTGAAGAAAGATGCCAACTTGATGGATTTTCTATTTAACTATCTTCTTACATGGCAAATATAAATTCCTGTTAAGTTATAATCTTCGAGTTATTTCGTATTCTCAAGTCTATGTCGAGCCAATGCTATTTTCTGAGTAACTAACCAATTTTCCATGGACACATTTTACTGATTTTACCCTTGCTCAACTCTGCAACAAATTATCTGTTCTACTTCAAAGTTCAAGAACGTATGCATTTTACAGCTTAAAATTAAGTTTCAATAGCTGCATGGCTGGTTACAAGCAAGAATCAGCAGTGCAACGGTTAACGTATGGCGCTGCTGCTATAATATTACAACACAAAACTTGCATATATTCCAAATGACAGTAAAAAAAAAAGGCGGTTTAGACCGTCAAGTTTTGGCGCCATTCAATGATAACGATGGTGGCAGCACAATGTGCAAGCGCTGCTGCAACAACTAAAACGTGAAAAATCTGATGGCTGTGTCCTACAATATCGAATGTACCAGGTTTCCATCTCTCTGGGATCCTAGTGACATAAAACACAGCTCCAACGGCGTATAGAAGTCCCATAGCTATCTCATACCCGAGTGCGACGAGTATTTGTGGGTGATCCCAGTGAAGGATTACTGAATGAGCAGCAGGAATTACACCAGAGAACCCCATGGAGAGGAAGAGGGCTGCCCTGAAACCCCGGAAACGACCACCTGAGAGAGCCGGTGCAAGGAGGGTGATAACAGCAAGAATTCCTACAAATGTGATTGAGGTAAGGTATATGAGGCGCCAATGCAGGTGATCTGAGAACGTATAGTATATTGGTGTGAAGAATGAGCAGACAATCATGAGGGAGATGCCAGCATAGTCGAGGCGCCAGAAGAACAAGTAGAAACTTTGGGAGTGGCAGGCGAAGAGATGGGAGATTGAGCTAAAGATCAAACAACTCATTGCTCCTCCTAAGAAAACAAACCAAGGCCATGTAGGAAGAGAATCGGAATCTGCATTTGCATGTAAGATTGACACCTTGGGGATATTTGCTATGTAAGATTTCTGCACATCAAATACATATCTAATTAAACACAATATAGTATAGACTGGTGTCATGACCCAGTTTGGTGGAGATTAAAATCAGATTTTTAGTAGACTTTGATAAAAGTTGATGAAATATATGTTGAAAAATTGTGGATCCATAAAATATATGATTAAAATTAATTGTTGATTTTGACTAAATTAAAAATTGAATTTTAATCTGTTTCAAATAGGGGCTAACATCAAGAGTACTGAATTGGACTTGACTTGACATGTCTAATCTAGTCCAGTCCAATTTATCGGCTTGCTTGGTTTAGATTAAAATCAAATTAAAATTTTAAGTCAAGGTCAAAAATTAATTTTAACCACACATTTCATGATATCCACAACTTTTCAACTATATATTTTATAATTTTTTCATCAAAATCTACTAAAAATTTAATTTTAATATATAAGGCTTAAGTATCCTACAAATGTATTAGAAATCGAATGAACCACAAGCCACATTGCCATGTAATAATATATTGAATTAGTCTACTTGTACATTATATTTGTACATTAAGTTCGACATTTCTCTATGTGCATAAGAAATTTGGCTAGAGATTTGAGTTGTTAAAATTAATGGCCATTATGCCTACAACACAGACAATGACTGTCTAACTTTAATGTACATGTAGCAAATTTTTTTTTTTTTTTTTTGATAAGGTACATGTAACAAAATTGTAATATATTATAACAAAAAATTTCTGACTATTGTATCATATAATAAAATCAGATACTGCATTAAACTCAATCTTTTCATGTGCAATAAATTTTTTGGTATGTTCATATACGTGACAGTGAGGTGCAGCACGTGACATATTCATTGAATGAGCACAATTGCAGAGTAAGAAGTTAAAATAATTCATAATTTGTACAAAGAACTCATTCTTAAAATTATAGAATATCCTTTTTCTTCCATCATGTTACATTTACATCTTTTACATCATTGTTTATATTATGTCAAAGAACTCATTCTTATAATTATAGAATATCCATCCTACCCATTTGTTACTCTTTTTCTTCCATCATATTAGGGGTGTCCAAAAGTCCCGAATCGAACCGAACCCGAACCGAATCGAGCGGTTCTTCATAAATTAAATACCCGAACGGGTACTTGAATCGAGAACCGATGGGTTTGGGTCGGATCTCGGGTCTAGACCAAGAACCGAAGAACCGAAAAAGAACCGAAACTAAATATTTTTTTTATTTTTTATATTGAATTAATTAAATTATTTTATTTTTTTCTATACAAATTAGCAAATTAATTAAATAAATCAACTTATTTCATAATTTTAATTTTAAAGCCCAAATCATTTTTAAAACCCATTAGCCCATTAATTTGAAACAAATGAATATACTTTATGTAGTTTTGCTGTAATATTAATATCTATTTTTTAGTATTTGTATGCATTGAATTAATCTTATTGGACGACTAGTTATTTATATGTTTTTGAATTGGACTACGTTAATTTGTAAAAGTTACGAATGAAATGTCATTAGTTGTATTTATGTAGTGTTGCTGTAAATATTAAAAAATTTGATTATGGTACGGAACCGAACAGAACCGAACCGAACCGAACGGAACCGAACCCGAACGGTTCCATAATTATATTTGGACCCGACGGTCCATTTATAAAATACCCGAAAGTTTTGGGTCGGTTCAAGTCTCTTCAGAACCGAACCGAACCGACCCACGGACAGCCCTACATCATATTACATTTATATTATCTTTTACATCATTGTTTACATTATATCACGTGACAACACATCATTGAACAGTTTAAAAAAAACACTTTTCCTGCTCACAATTTTTTGAAAATAAAGGGGATATCCAGGGGCGAAGCCCATTCAGGTCTAGTGTCGACATAAGCTTGCACTGAACTTTTAGACCCAACCCAAATGCCCAATTTTATTTTATTTTAACTACTAGCCCACACTACCTAGCCAAGAAGTGAAGAAACCCAATATCATCCAACTCAATAACAATCGATTTCAACCCATTCCTTCCGCAACTCCTCCTTTACCATTCAACTTCTGGCTTTAGGACGATTGGACACAGACGGACGGTACTGTGAAAGTATTTGCGAGTTTGTTTACTCTATGAATTGATTCTAGTATTGCTATGTGAATTGCCATGTGAATTGCTTTGCTTTTACTTTCAGCATTCGTGATTCTGTCATTTTGAATTGCTTCTAGGGCTGGGAAAAATGTCCGAACCGAACTGAACCGAACCGGAACCGAACCGAACCGAGCGGGTTTTCTTAACTTAAAAACCCGAAGAACCGAGAACCGAAAAACCGAAAAATTTTGGTTCGGCTCTCGGTTCTAGACTTAGAACCGAAGAACCGAATTTTTTTTGATAAATCAATTTATTTTATTTTTTCTAAACAAATTAACAATTTTTTGTTTTAACTATTTGATATATATATATATATTCCTTAACCTAATACGGGTTTAATTTTGGGCTAGTTTGTAGTTTTGTTTTTATTTCCTATTGGATTTAGTTTAGATTGGGTTTGATTTCAGTCTTGGGCTATACTTTAGTTGATATTTTAGCCATTCATGGTTGGGTTTAAGGTTTAGTTGCTAAGATCGAACTTCGTATTTGTATCTACTTCTTGTTATTAAGCCCCTGTTTGGCCAGCATTCTTGTGAAGAAAAAATGAAGAATTGGACCATTTTTTTCAAATTAGTGGGCCCCTCCCTCTCACAAGTTGGTCAAATATTTCGGCTGGCCCCATGTTTAACGGTAAGAAAATTTCTAGAAATGGGGAAAAAATGCCCTCCAAACAGGGGCTAATATTAGTATCTACTTTGAGGTGTATTTATGTAGTATTATTTTAAATATTAAAAAATTTAATTATAGTACGGAACCGAACCGAACCGAACCGAACCCGAACGGTTCCAAAATTATATTTGGAACCGACGGTTCCATTTACTAAAGAACCGAAAATTTCTGGAACCGAAAAAAACTGAACCGAACCGACCCGCGCCCACCCCTAATTGCTTCTAATAATTGGATGTTGTTAATTGTTGAAGGGATGCGATTAGATCATTAGAGTTTGGTGAACTTAATTGAGAGTATTTGACTTGATTTTACTTGATACTTGATATGGAATTAACTTGCTTTTGCTTTCAGTAATTTTATTTTGCTTTCAATTACTTGATTTGAGCTTAACTTGAAAACATTCTTAATAGCAATAACGCTTAAATCCAAATATCAAATGAAGAGATTTTTTAAAAGAAAATCAAATGTAGAAACTGATGGGGAGATATTGATATCAAAGTATGAAAACTCGCAAGAAACTGATGTTATTTATAAACTATGTTATTTTTAGTATTGTCGTAATATTATCATTAAATCCATGACAAAAAATTCAAAGATTTATGTCAATTAAATTTTGTTCGCACTGAACGAATTTTTCAACTCCGTCCCTGGGAATGTCAACCATCATGTAAGGAATTGAATGCACACATAACATCATTCTTTTTTCTTACTTCGGAATAAATATGTTTTATTATTAGGTATAGAAAATAACTTCACATGGAGCGGAGCCCACCAGATTCCTCAACTTCCTATAAACATGCCAAGAATTGGTCCCCACGTGTTTCTTTTCTAAATTGTCTGCCATATTTTATCAAAGAAAAGTAAGATCAACACTTACCGAAAATAATGAATCTGAACCGTTGGATTGATTCGTCATCTTCATGTTTAACCAAGCATCACTTCCCTCTCTGCGAATTCGATTACCAAAAGTCAAAACTGGAAAAAAAAGCTCTAAACAAATTGAAGTCAAATGACCAAAAACTCCTCCAACACTATGTGAAATTACCCAAGGAAACTCGCCATCACGTTCTCCAGAGTCATCTTCTCCGTCAAGCTCATCACCGTCAATCCAATAAATATAATAAAACCTAACAAATGCCTAAGAAAAAAAATCCAAATTCATTAAATTTTCAGGATTCTGAATATTATGCAGGAATTAAATCAACTTCAAAAATTACTAAAATTATAGTTTGAGAACAGAGAAATCAGATTAAGATCAGATCTAAAATCGAGATAAACACTTATGTTTAATCATTGAAATTTCTTCAAGTGATTGAAAACACTACTCGAGATAGATTAATCATTAATCAAATAAACTTACGTCCAAACATTAAGAGTTTCATTGTGCAAAGAGAAAAGGCTAAGAAAAATATGTTTCAGAGGCCATTCACATCTATAATAGTCTCTGATGAACTCGTTATCCTTCAAATACTCAGGCAATTCCTCGTACTTGAACAACTTTTTCTCGAATTTCGCCTTCTTCTTATCCGTTTTCCGTCCATCTCCATTCGCCGGCGGTCTCGACAGTGTGGAGGAGCTTCTCGTGCTTCTTCTCTTCATTTTTAATTCTTAGCCGGAAAAAGAAATTCTAGGTTAACTCTCTCTTCACCGGCTAAAATCTCTCCTCCGGCTATCCTGCATATATAGCTATATATACTTCTGCATATATATACAGCTATATTATATATATTTTCTACATATATGTGTGTCTTTTCGTGTATCTAACTATTACCAAGAATGGAGCTTGAAAGGTTGTCGCAGAGAATTTATATCTGCAGCGAATACCGTGTGATCGTAATCGTATTCTTTTTTTAAATTCTTTAGTCCCAATAATTATTGTTTTTCGGTTATTATCCAGTGTAACGAGACTATATTAAGTACATAGTCTCGCTCTTTTATTGGATGTTTAATGTCCACGTGTGTGGACAGAATGTGGCAAGTAGGGACCATTTTGGATTTAAATCTAGAAAGTGGTGACTTTAAGAAAGTTGTTTCCTAGCTTTGTCCAAAATTTGTTGGAAAGTTTGAACTTTATGAGTTTTGATTTTCTTTTAATTCAATTTCTACTCCCGCCATTTATTTTAGTTTCGTCAAATCATACCTTAGTTGAATTTTGATTTACAATTAAACCATACTATTCTTGTCACGATACGGAAAAACAAGTTACAAGTAGAAATAAAATAATGTAAACACATTATATTTTGATTTATTAAAAATAAGTTGAACATATTTTAAACACTGAAGGGGTCGAACATGCTGCATTTGGGTTTTGCCCAATGTGCTTGCCATGTCGCCCTGGTAGCGACCAAATGCAACGTTTGACGTCAACTAGCACTTGTTTGGCGAGGATTAAAATCAAGTTTTAGGGGGTGTTTGGTGGAGATTAAAATTATGTTTTTAGCATATTGTGATAGAAATTTTTGAAATGTGTGGTTGAAAAGTTGTAGGACCCATGAAAGATGTGGTTAATATTAATTGTTTGACTTTTGACTTGGATTAAAATCAGATTTCAATCCGAACCAAATAGGGGCTTAATATAAGTCAAAATCAATAATTAATTTTAACATCACTTTTATGGAATTCACAACTTTTCAATCGCAATTTTTTATCAAAATTTACTTTATGATTTTAATCCCCACCAAACAGGCGCATAATCACCACGCTTAGTCATTACCTCCATTTCATTTAATTAATGTCAATTTTGTTGTACTGCCTGTCAACTTCCGTTTTGCAGTTCACTTTCTTTCCTTTCCTTTTCTTTGAATTAGAATTAGTTATGAAACAAGGTTCCAGTATTTTAAAGGGAAAAGTTTATGGTCAGGTGTTTACTATTTTAAAATTAAAAATCAGGTCCAACAGTTTAAAATTAAAAAAATTAGGTTTTTCTTAAATTAATTAATTACATTTCATAATTATTATATTAAATTAAATATTTAACTGTAATATAATAAAATCACCCCACCCCACTCCACCTCACCCCACCTACACCACCACCATTGCTCCGGTTACTACTCCGGCGACCGGTGACTGCTCCGATCCGGCGACTTTTTCGAGGTCACAGATCAAGAAATTTGTAGGTCACAGGTTATTTCGAGGTCACAGATAAAAAAAAATTGTAGATCGCAGATTATTTCGAGGTCACAGATTTAAAATTTTATAGGTCACAGATTATTTCGAGGTCACAGATGAAAAAAATTAAGGTCACAGATTCCTGTTTTAAGTTACAAATTATCAATTTCAGTGAGTCACAGTCACAATTTCGAGGTCACAGACACCCACCTAGGTCACAGGTTGAAAAAAATGGTAACTTTTACATGTCACGACTCTGTTTCAGAGTGAGTCACGGACGACCACCTAGGTCACAGACACAAAAAAAGACAACCACAGTTCAATATCTAGGTCACAGACACCAAAAAAAGCTAGGTCACGGACCCAAAAAGAAAAACCACCACCAGCCCGACCACCGATAACACCGTCGACAAACAACAACACAGAGATCCGTCGACAACCAACCACACAGATATCCGTCACACCACAACTGAGAAACCACTACAAAATCACCACCACCAGCCCGACCACCACCTAAGCATTTTCATTTTAAAAAAAAATCACAATGTGCAAATCACCAACAATATTTGAGAATCAATAAAAACACAATATCACCATAAATCAAAAACTCAAGATCTGATAGTAGGAAAGAAAAAAAAAATAAAAAAAATCAAGATCTGGATCTCGATGCGCAGCAGCCCATCGCCGGTCAAGACGTCATTGGCAGCAAAGACATCGCCGGCGTCGCAATGACAGCAGCTGACCGGCAAGCATATTCGCGACGTCACAGACGGCATTGCGTGCAGCGGCTATTACGCCGTGAGCGACGTCGCGACTCACGGCGTCGCAGGTCGTGCTGCGGCTGAAAGCGACAACGTCGCAGCGACGTTGCCGCGTTCGACACAGAGAGGGTGAAGAAGGGGGAAGAAGGGGAGGGGAGGGGGAGAGGCGGCGGCGGGCGGTGGCCGGGGCGGGCGGTGGCCGGGGCAGACGGCGGCGGTGGAGGCGGCGGTAGAAATGGAAGAAGATGAAATAGAATGAATTAGGTTTGGTTAGGGTTTTATATTTAAATGAAGTTGGTGGGGGTAGGTAGTAGGGTGGGTATATATTTAATTTAATTTAAAAATATTATTATTAATATTAATTGTAAAATTAAAACCTGATTTTTGCTTAAATAAACTAAAAACCTGATTTTTTAAAAGTCAAAACTAAACACCTTGTTTATGGTAATTTTCTCTATTTTAAAGTGTAGGGGGGCCGACTGAATAATTTTGGGCCAAGTTGTCGAATGACTAGCCCATGATCAGAGCTAGGTCTAGCCTCTAGGCCATGGCTCAGCGTTACATTCGTTAGATAATTGTCCATGGAAATTACATCCATCCATGTTTTTCAACTTTCAAATTCAAAAATCTGGGTTAAGAATTATTTATGCAAAAATCATATCATAATTTATTAAAATATTAATAATATTATTATTAAATTAATTAACCTACCACCATGGGCGGAGCCAGGATTTGGTGAGACGGGGGGCTAGTAAGTTAGACAGTGGGCTATTGGGTTGGACAGAAAAAAAAAAAGTGCTATAAATATATATATATTTTTTTTCTAGTAGAATTTGGCTTGAGCTGGGGTGGGCAAGGGTGGGCTCCTATCTCCGCCCAAGCCTACCACCACCAATCCACCCACCACAACAAATCCTAATTCATTTCACACCATCTCATTCATTTCGTATCAATATATTCTGTTGCATACCTCTGTCGGCAATCGACGAAACGACACCGCACAGGACAGGCGCATCGTCGCCACCTAATGCAGCACGAAGCAGCGGCATGCTTCGTGCTTAAATTAACATATTATGTTTAAATACATGTTTTTGCTTATAAATAAATAAATAAAATGTTCTCATCATATTGAAGCTTTAAAAAAATTATACTGGTTGTTCACTTTGAAGTTGAATTTTGGCTCCATCCCTATTTTATATCGAATCTGTTCAATTTGATATTTTATTAGCACAAATGTGTATTTTATTTTGCTCTCGTTGTGTTCCATGCATGCGTAATATGCGGCTTCGGCATGTTTAGCTAAGTTCAAAAAATTTACTTTATAGTTTATCAATAAAGTAAAAATAAAAATAAAAATGTAACTTGTCCCTGCACAGGTTTTGTTGATAAATAATTTATTATTGCATAAACAAGTAATTAAGTAAATGTTATGAACAAGCCCAATATTGCAAAGAAAAAATAAATAGAACCATGTTACATGGTCGGGGTCAATGACAGAAAAAGCAAAAAAACAGATTGATGTGGCAATTTTTCATTAGAGAATAGGAAAACAACTCATAAAAACACTCAATCATATGCTGTCACATCAGTCTGTTTTTTTTCCTGTTTGTTCAGCATTATTGAAATAAATAACACATCTTCAAAGATTCGATACAGCTTCTAACACCTAATTCATGTCAAACATCCAACTATTGTGGATAACACTAGAAAGTTGAGCCAATGTCATACAACTTTATGTTATACACAAGCCACTTTCTAGTGGGGATTAAAATAAAAAAAAAATTGTATGTTTTGATAGAAATTGATAAAATGTGTGATTGAAAAGTGATGAGATCGATAAAATATGTAATTAAAATTAATTGTTGAATTTGTTTTAAATTAAAATATAAATTTTAATTGATACCAAACAGGGGCTAGAAATCACTCGTATTTCACCAAATCAGCCTAGCACCCACCAAGGTTATTGTTCGTGCATCTTTATGCAAACCTTCTCACCATAGATTACACAAGAAAACATTAAGCCCCTATTTGATCTCCATTTTTTAAAAACTAATTATTTTTGTCACATTTATTTTCAATTACACATTTTCGATAAAATAATTTTATACGTAAAACAAATTTGTTTTCCTACTTTCTAATCACACTTTCTCAAAAAATTCACCATTCCAGAATTTTTAACTCAAAATATGGGGTTCAAAGTTCAAACAAACTTTAAGTATCTTACTAACCTAAAAAATAAAAAATAAAAAAAATGAAGGAGGAGATGAACAACAATTGAAGAGAGAAGAAAAGAGACGCTTATATATGGTCTTCCAACAACCCTCCATCCAATGGTCTAGAGGCTGCCACGTGTACTGTCCAGATTAATTCTTGCTAAATGATAAAAACGCATCTCCAAACAGCACCTTTGACACTTGAATAATTTCCTAAGTACACGCGTTTTCTCAACATGTTATTGCCACTCTAATTTATGATAGTGGTATTCGCTGATTGGGGAATCTTTAGAATTCCTAATGCTCATTCTTAATTCGCATATGACCATCAAGTGAAATGAGAATAATTCGCCCTTTCTTTGAAAGTTTGAAAGAAGGGGCACTTTCGATTATGTCGATATTTGAAATAATTTTGTCTTCTCCATATTACTACATCTCTAGAATCAATAATTTTATATGAGAACCTACTAAACTCAATCACTCGCTGACTTTACTCTTCGTGTTGAGAGCATTACTATTTTACATACGTATGGCCGAAACTCTTTCTTTTGTTGTTTCTCAAGTAAATCTTATCTAGGTACAATAATTATGTGGCTTTTTTTTTTTTTTTTTATTGTATGTCCCTCTTAATTCCTAAAATTACAGCATCAAATTAAACTCACCTCTTGCCTTGTGTTAGTCATCCAAATGATTGTCGACTAGTACTAGATACCTAGTACGCTGTACACATATATATCACGATTAAAAGATTTTAACTTATTTTTCTTATTCATATAAGTTTAGTTCAACATACCAAAAGTATCTTATCCGTCATCTTTCTTAAGGATGCTTTAAGCAATATACCCAACACAATCATTTTGGTATACATTGGTGCGACTTATGTTTGTAAATTACATTTGGGACGCAGTCTTGTATAGTTGTGTCCGAATTATGGCATCATGGGTAGTCTTTTATTACATCCAAAGTAAGTTTGATTTTGATTTGTTTAGGTGGCCCATATAATTGAAGAATGAGAAATCTTGTACTCTTATCCTTAGGAAAGTTAATGGTCTAAATTCTTAATGATTTGGTAACCCAATTAGGTGGAAGAAATCTTAAAATAATGTAGTGGAAGAAATTCATCTATGAGATTGATTTGTAACTAGGTGGTTTAGGATTCTTCTAACCTATGTCAATAATCGTAAAGTTTTCTTTTCCCGATGAAAAACAGCTTATCGTATGCCTTTATTCGTACTGATTAGATCACGAATTTTATAGAATTCAGTTAAATAATGAATAAATTTAAGTTAACTACCTTTAAAAGACACTTCTAACAAGTTGTGGAACACTTCAACAAAAAATTGTTGGTTTTAAGAATTTGAACAAGACGGGAATATTACATAAAAAAAATGTTTGCAATTATTTACAAGATTTATCCTAAAAATGCCCCATTAAGAAGTTGGACAAAAGGGATTTAATTATTTAAAATATTTCGAAATAAAGAGAGGATAAATTTATTTCACTTTATAATAACAAAATGCAAGTTAGGGCAATAGAGAAGAAACCACAAAGTAGCAGGTTGGGGCCGGCAATTCTCTCTCTCCTTGAAGCTATTTTCCTTTAAAAACCCCTCCGTTGGAAGACTTAGTCATGGTCTAGCTTTCATGGCCAAGTTATCACAAAACAAATCTACCAAAAACAGTTCAAAAAATGTTGCCAAAACTGCAACCAATCCTGGAATGAAGGCCAAACGTACTAGGAAAACTATACCCAGAGACTCCTCTTCTCAACATAGTTCAATTTTTCGTGGTGTCACGAGGTACATTTCTAAGAATAGCACTTTTTAATCGAATTTTTTATGGGATTCATAGCTTCATAATTTATAACTTAATTTTTATAAGAGACCATGATACAAATTAAGGCATCGATGGACGGGAAGATGTGAAGCACATTTGTGAGACGAGAAATGGAGGTCGGTCCAGGGAAGAACATATAGGATCATTGAGAAGGTAAATGTTTTAATTCATGGTAATTAAATTTTAGTTTAGTTAAAAGGTAAAAACTCTTATATATAGTGTTACTTTTGATTTTTTTTGGCTTTTAAAAATTTAAATGTGAGTTTGTACCTTTTTTTTTGATAACAAAGCAAAATTTCATTCAACTTGAAAAGAATTACATCAGTGCATCATGCTTAATAATGTGTGAAACAAAATTCGGAGGATCACTCCACCACATTACCAAGTCATTGAGATGCCACGAATGCCTAGCTAGACAATGTGCAGCTGAATTAGATAGATGACTTTCAAGTCTTACATCAATATTTGGGAATCTGTTCATTAATAGCCGAATCTTATGTATCAAGTTTCTCCATAGGGACAGATTCATCATGTGCTTTTGTCACTTCTTGGACCACCAACAAAGAATCACTCTCTACTTGTAAATTCGGAATGGACAAAGGTACGCAAATCTGTAAGCCCCTCAACATCGCTAAAAGCTCCACCTCCATTGGATCCATACTACCCATCTTTGGTTTACTAGCTGAGAAAATCCCTTGTCATCTTGTCCTGCTGTATCCCGGAAGACCATCCCAATCCCATAGCTACATTGATCATCAAATAAGGCCCCATCAACATTAAGCTTTAGGACCCCTTTCGGAGGTGCACTCCACCCTTCTCCAAATAATAGAGGAGTTTCAAGGTACAAAATGGTTGATAAACTTCAAATTAATTAATTGAATAATTGCTGAGTTTTTGAAATTAATTAATACCTATGACGGTTAGAAAATTAATAAAATTGCATAAAAACAATACACATTTTTATTAAAGCAATGATTAACATCTATGTGTCTGAGTTTGAAGTTTTTTCTCAACTCACAGACATCATCACAACGGGAGATGAGAAGCTCGAATTGGCAGAGTTTTCAGCAACAAATACCTCTATCTTGGGACTTATGGTAGTTACTCATCTAAAAAAAGTGACTCACTCTCGATAAAACGGATAACTTATCTGCATAGCAAACAGAATTAGTCGATACTATTGTTGTACGATAACCAATATTAGGTGGCATAATTAACCAACCAAAACCTATCTTTTCATCTTTAAGAACTTCGTGGCCGTCTTATTTTAAAATTTTCCAATCCATTTTTTATAATGACATCACTAATTTCTTTGCAGCTACACAAGAAGAAGCTGCAATTGCCTACGACATGGCAGCCATAGAATATCGTGGACTAAAAGCTGTCACAAATTTTGATCTTAGTCGTTACATAAATTGGTTAAAACCTAACAATAATGACCCTAACAAGTCCAATCCTATCGTTGACACTAATTCACCACCAACCTGTCCAACCTCAAACCACGTCTTGAGTGGCCCATCTGCCTCCCTCGACCACCTCCAACCGCCTCTAGATAGTAGTGATGCCGCCTTATCTCAGCTACGAGCCGCCACTGCCACATCAGCACTAGGGCTTTTGTTACAGTCTTCCAAGTTTAAGGAAATGATGGAGATGACCCTGGCAGGCGAGTACCCGGGCACGCCACTGGAGTCGGATCCACCACAAAGCAGCATTCCTGAAGATATAAAAATGCATTTTGAATCCAACGATTTTTATTCGTATAAAAATAAAAGAGAGACATTTTATACAAGTCTAACAATATCTTATATATTTATTTTTCATTTTTTTTAAAAACACCATTAGGACTTAGCCCAATTTCATCATACCCCTATTTTTTTTTTTAAAACACCATTTGGATCCGACAAAATATGTGGATAAAAAATGATTTAAACAATTATAAATAGGTGCCAAACAGGTGTATTTGAAGAGTTAAATATACTATTTATTTTTAATTTTGAATATAAAATTTTGATGGACGCCAAAAAAAAAGAAAGAAAGAAAGAAAGTCTCTCTAAAACAGGCTAATAAAGAGTCATTTTGAAATGTTCTTATAAAACTTTTAAACCGTGGAGAAGCGCTATTGAAGCCTAGACACTAACAACTATTCATATGCATTTCACGGTTGTTAGTGTCTAGGCTTCAATAGCGTTTCTCCACGGTTTAAAAGTTTTATAAGAATATTTCAAAATGACTCTTTATTAGCCTGTTTTAGAGAGACTTTCTTTCTAATTTTTGTTTTTCTAGTCTACTCCATAAGCCCATGTTTGGTTTGGATTAAAATTTCAAACCAAAGTAAATAATTAATTTTAACCACATATTTCATGGGACCCACAACTTTTCAACCACATATTTCATCAACTTTTATCAAAATTTACTAAAAATCTGATTTTATTCTCTATCAAACGGGGCCTTAAGTTGTTCTTACTCTTTAGACGACGCGTGAAGATCAGTTAGTTGAAAATATTCATCAAGCTGAGAAAGTGAAAAGAGTGAAACCCTAAAAATCCTGGGACCTTATTATAATTGTTTAGATCAAATTTTATCCACATATTTTGTAACACACTATTAATTATAATTATAACACAACTAGGGTTAAAAATATGGTTCATCCCTTAATTTTGTAAGTGTGCTTGTAAATGGTCCCTGGACTTCGTTCATATTTAGTCACTAAATTTTATAATGTTCAAACTATTAGTCCCCAAAATTGATTGTGTCTAGTAAACTAATGGCGAGACTGATTTGACCGGTGTTCTAAAAGGAGTAATGTGTGACGATGCATGAAGACCAAACCATGGGCTAGAAGAGTTTAGGTGAGGCATATGCGCAAAAAAACGTAAAAAGACGTTTTATTATTTTTATATTATTTTAATTTTTAACCAATCAAAAAATAATTTAATAATTAAAAATGATATATATCAAACATTTTAAAAAGATTTATAGAAATTTATATATTTTTTCAAAAGTTTTTAACAAAAAGATAAGTTTCAAATGTAAATCAATATTTAAGTTTTAA
This sequence comes from Fraxinus americana, assembly GCA_035079005.1. NCBI lineage: Eukaryota > Viridiplantae > Streptophyta > Magnoliopsida > Lamiales > Oleaceae > Fraxinus > Fraxinus americana. The sequence continues at coordinate 8,036,943 of CM068726.1, read as the reverse complement.
TTTAAAAGAATTGTAATAATAATAATAATAATAATAATAATAATAATAATAATAAGGGGTGCATATCACGCCTAGGCAATCATGGCGGTCAACGATTGCTCTTGACCGCTAAATAAGACGCCAAGCCATTTCGCTTGTCGTTTTCGTCGAGCATCGTGTCTAGAAGGCGCCTTCGCGACGCCTTTTAAAACTGGATTTGACTAATGACGTGCTTGTGTGCCATCGTTGTTGACATTCATTGTCCAAGAATTCACGGTTGACTTTTTAAAATAACTTAGAGGTCAACTAGAATATACAAAATAAAATAACAAAAAATAGATATTGGGCAACAAAAAATAACTTTGTTCAAAGAAAAATACTCTCAAGTTGGATCAGTAATGTCCATTGCGACACCACATAATTATCCCATGAGCCAAATCAGCGTCACTATTTGTTTGGACGGATGAAAAGAAGATTTTAATGATTGAATATTGACATTTTAAAGTTTAGTAACTATTTGAGAGCATGATTATAAATCTAGGGATGAAAACCAAGTTTTTAATATCAGAACTTGTGGATCTTGGTCGTCTCCGAAACAAAATTTCAACTTTTTATTGTTCGCTACTCCTTCAATGGTAAGTATTTCGAGTTTCAAATCAACGATGAAATCCAAGTTACCCTCTTTATTTTATCCAACCCACTCTTCTTGAGCTTCCATTTTTTGTGATTGATAATCAAATATGCACACTTTAAATGATATGGTACTCTTCGATACAATATAATCATTTTTTTATCGAGATTCTCATCTTCAATCGCAAATCATGTAATCCAATTTAGATGTCTTTCATATTTTCAAACACCCATTCAATTATCTAACTTTTGATCTAATCGCGCATAGTTTGGTCCACTAAAATGCTTCATTTTGAATATATTTTAGCTACATTCATACTAGCGTGAAAAGATGAGGAAACGAGTCAAATTTCGATCATACAAGCACATAACACAAGCATCTCGAGTAATTTGGGGTTTCGGGACTCAAGTTGGCATTTTCGAAACAATAATAAAATTGCTGGAGCAAATGATCATCGACAAAAATTTCAGTTGGTGATCAAAGACTGACAACTATCGAAATAATATATATCGGTGATTCAGACAAATTGTCATGACGATATCATTATTGATCACAGACACACATTTGTCAACGATTATAGACAACAATATTATCAGTAATGTCGTAAAAAATATTGAGCTTTGCTTCAATAAACAACGGAAAACTGTTGTTATCATTCACATAAATGTATTCTTTTTCTATTTTTATTTGAGTTACTAATAAATAAGTTTAAATATTTTATATTTTTCTAATATTACTAAAGGCTGATACTTTTATTTTGTTCTCGACGGAATTTTTGGTTAGTATTTAATTTTATATGTCAATTAATCTATATATTGATGATTTTTTCTTTGATAAATTAAATTTGTTAAACTATTTATGTTTTTTTAAAAATTACTAACTCAAAAATCATTTGTATTCAACATATTATTAATTTCCAACATATTTTTTCATCTTATAAACAAATGCAAAAATATGTAAATTTTAAAAATTGGGGGCCTTCGTGCAATCAACTAACTCGCTTTATATATTTATGTTCATGATTGCTCTCTTGTATACACTATTCTAAATGATAAAATTCGTATGCAAATACATATATCATAAAAAAAATGTTAGGTGTACATGTTTTGTTTCACAAATTTTTTTACCGATGCTATTGTGGTAGCATCTGTGTGGTTCAATTCTTTCCCCCTATTTTCAACCAGATTTTGTAAAGTAGTCCACCTGCATGAATTGTGTGAACATATCGTGTAAGTGTAGCAAGGTTGATATCATAATTGAAAATTACATGTTAATAGATGTACATTCAAACTTGATATTGGATTTTAGATGTCTTCATACGAGAATGTTCTCCTGCATCTTATCCTGCCCACCTACTGATGTGGCAGGAGAACCCTACGTGGGGTTTTCTCCAACTGTGAGAACCCCACGTTGGGTTCTCTCCGAGTGGGCAGGATAAGATTGCCCGTCGCGGGCAGGAGAACGGGATTGTGTCTTTATATTCAAGTTCCAGTTGATATGTATTCAATATTTGCCATATACAGTATAATCAAGATCCAACCTCACATCAGCATGCCTTTTATTTTGGAAGTCTGCTGCATGTACAGAAGCCATGCTTCTGTAAATGCTGCCAGACACTCACAACATAGGGGGGGTGGGTCGGATTTTTGGCCATTTTTTATTCAGCGTGGAGCCCACCATGTGAGTATCTGGATTTATCTGGTAGATGAATAGTTCTGTACAACAAGAATAATTCTTTATTTTGGGTGAAGAAATTCGAAATATAATTTTTTATCGTGAACATTTTTTAAGTCATTTTGAAAATTTCATCAAATGGGCCGAAATTTATAGAAAGTTTTGAAATTACGACCTTTTGTGGCAGTATCGTAAATTTTCCACAGCTCAAACCTCCCGTTACGAGAATTCACATTATTTTCATTTTTCCCGCTCAAATCCCCTCCAGGATACGGCTCGCATATTTCCAAATCCTGACCTCATCGTCCACCCACCGCCACCGTTGCATATATACGTGATGCAGGCATAGACTGTAACGGCTGCTTTCTCACTCTAATCCGAAAATGCCTGCCCTGGACAAACTTCTAAATTCATCGGCATTTAAAGCTGCGGTTCCTTGCACTGAACTCAAGCCTGTGAGAGAACCAGTTCAGGTGGGCGTGAACCCGAATCCTGATATGGAACCAATTCCGGAGCAGAATTCGGATTCTGGGTTTCAATTGACTGACTATAATGGTGACGTGGAAAGAGAGGGGATTAGAGAATTCGAGGAAGGCGAAGAAGAAATGGAAATGGGTAGGGCTTTGAAGCCATTCACAGATGGGAACATGAAAATTGAAAAGGGGGACTCGGAATTCAACAGTTCCCTGTCCATCCTGTTTAAAGCTCCTGAAATGGTAATTTATCAATTTTATTTGTTTTAAAGATGATTTTTTGTGGGATTTTTATCTTTTGCCAGTTCGAGTGATGAATTGGGGGATTTGGTAATTCATGGATTTCTCATGTTAGATTTTTATTTTTGACGTTGAAGAGTTGGTTTTGAATTGTTAATTTTGTTTTGTTAAATTGCTTGTACCTGAACATTTGAAAATTTTTTGGTTTTCCTATAGCAAATTAATAGTTGGTTTTGGATTGTCAACTTTAAGTTTTTAAAATTGAAAATTTTGTACCTTTTTTGGATGACAAATTTGGTTAATGTTCTGCTACTCAATTCTAATTTTCAAGAATTATTAGTGTTATTCTGTGGAATTGGTGAAACCTGGATATTTCTTACTGTTATTTTAGCTGTCAATTAAGTGGTTTGCATAATTTTATCCTCTAGGATTCTTTATACTTTGCTGATTAATTATTTTTGTAGTTCTCTAATCATTTATGCTGTTCTGTTAGGTGTCCATTCAGGATTTGCTAGGATCCTTTTTACAATTCTTCATCTTATATTTCCAGAAGCTTTATAAGGGTCTTTATATTCCTTTCCATGTAATAAATGATCTAGTTATAGTTAATCTTTTATCGGGATTATAGAGTGTTGTGAAGTTCTGATTAGTCATTTGGTATATTTTGAGTTAGATTAATATACCTAATCAAAATTAAGAAAAGATATTTTATCCACAACAAAGTAAGACCAAGCCTTAACAAAAAAAGATACCATTTTCTTTGTATCTTTGAAGAAGAGGATAGCAATGTTGGAATGCTTTCGTGTGTAATAACTTTGCAACAAAGAATGATTTAGCATAGTAGCCATGCCTTTAAGGTTCTAAGCAAAGATTCATTTTTAATATTTCACCTTATAATATGATTGGCTCAACATTCTCATCAGTTTTCGTCTCTCTCTGGTCCAGTGTCTTGTTTGCCAGAATGTAATCAACAGCAAGGAGATATTATGCTCTGTTCGTGGCTGCCAAGCAGCCTTTCACCTAAAATGTGCTAAAGATGGACTTGGCTTCTTGTCTTCAAAACAATTCAAGTGCCCTCAACATGTAAGTCTGAGAAAGTTATAATATCAATCTAATCACTTCTTTGCTGTTATATATTTATAATTTATTTATAATTCTTCTGAGTTCTGGTAGTTGAGGTAAAAAAGAAGAGGGTGGCACAATTTTAGGCCATTGATGTGCATGTTTGGGTAAATGAAGTTTTTGATTTATGTTAATTTTTTTTCTTTTCTTTGTAGTGTTTCCTGAATATGGACATGATCAATGTTTTCTTTATACATGTACTCTCAGATTCTAATTTTGCCTGCATGAAGATTATTTTAACTAGGGTTATATTCTCTTTATTAATCAGGCATGCTTTTTGTGTAAGCGAAAGAATCGATTGTGGCGATGTATAAGATGCCCTACGGCATCACATGATAGGTGTGCACCATTTCCTGAGCACGTGATTCGTTTGCCTGATCGACCACAGGAGGTCATTTGTTGGAGGCATCCTACTGACTGGCGTTTGGAGGAGGTCTATCTCTTCCTTCATTCATCAACATGGTTCTAAATTTCTCTTCGCTGTTCAGATTTTCTTTACTTTTTTACCTTTTTTTGCATTCATGCAATATCATTATTTGGTTCAACAGCGTGTGACATTATTAATTTGTTTTGATGCTATTGAGAACTGAGAACAATTCTACTCACAGCTCATTGGTAAACTACAAAGCGACTATTAGAACCAACAAATCATTACTATCTCAATATAATCTTCTCTCTTTCCTTTCAAAAAATATAATCTTCTCTCTTTGATTTTGTCTTTTTTGTTGCTTACTAAACAAAGAAGAATTTATTTTGGTTATCCATCAATCAAAGCTATCGATATGAGAGACCTTGGAGAGATGAGCTGAGAATTCCAGGGGTGATGCTCCAAATAATAGATATGAACCTTGCATTTTGAGTTATAACTTGAATAATTTTGACACACTTCTTAATATACTATTTATATATTTACATTTGAAACTAATTTTTTCCTTAATACACAAAAGAGGGAAGACATTAAAAATCTTAAACATAAAGTGCCACTGAATTTCCCTGCTGCCATTACTTCCTCAGAATATATATTTCCTTCTTTTCACAAACGAGAGTCACGCATTATATAAAAGATTTAAATTAGTTTTGGAGCATCTTCTATGTTGATCAATTGCCAGTCTTACTCCCATTTAACTCAAGCTACACGTATGTAACTTACAAATCTGATATAACTTCCATTTCTGAACAGAAATGCAATTTTGTATTTCTTTTGCTATATTTGGTACCTTTTTAGATGACTAACGTATATTTTTGAACTGTGAGTGCATTTCAACAAATTTTGCTCTGTCTAGCCCAATGTTAGAACTAGAGATGCAAGGTTCCTTTATCCGAAATTCCTTCCACTATCCTCCATTAATCCTTGTATTTTTGGAGATTTCATAAATTGTCTGAACCTAGGTTGTTATATAGATTGGTTACATTTTGAGAGTCAATGAATTGTTGACACTTGTGTGAATACCTTCCTTCACCTATAGGAATGAGTTTTCAAAACGAAGTTGGAAAAGAATAATGTAGCAGAGGCAACTGCTACATTAAAAGGAAAAATGCACAGCGACACAACGGCATCTACTATAACGAAAATAGAAAAGACTGATGTAGCAGCAACTGTTATATCAGCGAAAGAGCACGCAGCGGCACAACGGTAACCACTGTATCAAAGGAAGAATACACAAAAAACTAACTGTACACTATCCAAAGGATTTTTCTAATGAAGAATTGCTCAAGATTAGGAAAGACAATCTCTATTTTCTTAATGTTGGCAATCAAGAACGTTGCCATTTGGCTCTAATCAAACTCGCGTATGTATAAGAGAGTTTCTATTCCTTGGTCTAGACTTGTGGAAAGAGAATTATAAGTTCAATTTGAATTTGATATGGCAGCAGTGCTCTCCCCAAGGGATTGAATCTAGAGCGGAAAACAAAATAATTCCCATACTAAACTCAACTCAGGAATCAGTTTTTTCTACAGTGTACCAGAAATATCTCTATAAATTAAGTTCCAACAATTTCCTAATTTGGAGGTCACTAGTCTTGCCTCTAGTTCGGAGTCTCGATCTGGAAAATCAAGTGTCCGAGAATGGCGAAAAAGAAGAGGAGAGGTGTGTGGATGAACAATGTCAGCCTATTAACCACATGGTTATTACGGATAATCACGCAACAGGTATTAGCAATGAATGATTTATGGTGTCAATTCCACTTTTTAGGGGTGGAACTCTATGGAAGAACAAATTTGCATGACCAAAGAGAGAGAAATTCTCTTGAATGAAAGTCCTATGAATCTTAAAAAGAGAAATCTTTCCCTTGATGAATATCTTAGAAAGTTAAAAAGTACTCGTGATAGTTTAGTAGATTTGGAAAAGCCAAAGGAAAAATTAACAAAGTTTTTCAAAATAACAAGAAGACGTGGTCCCAAGTATAAGGATATTGACATGGTTATGCAAGTATAAGCTCCACGCCCATCTTCATTTAGTTGGTTTTAGCGTTGCAAGCACATAGACATATGCTGCTTATTGGATGTACAAAGGAGACGAACAAAATAATCACGAGCAAGCCTTCCTCAACGAAAGAAGAATAAGTGACGCTGTTGTGGTGTTCGCTTCATGCCTTCAACTCAAGGGGATGAGGCTTCATTGGTAATGAAAATCAATAAGAAAGCAACCAATGTGGTTACGATCAACGTAGGAACTATCAGAAGCAAGGAAATCAATCTACCTAGGCATCACCAACAAGGAACGATGAAGGAGTAATTTGACAAATTTGTGGCATGGCTAATCACGTGGCCTTGGGAGTGTTGGAATCAATTTGATCATTTTTACCAAGACGAAGATATTCCCATTGCTCCCTATAATAAGTTTCCATGATGAGAATGATCCAACTCTTTGTCCGGAGTTAAGGCACCGCTTATGTTTTGAATGATCTAGGTAAGGTTCTAATAACGTTCCTTACAAATGGCAATGAGTCTATATGATGTGAAAATAGTCAGAGCCTAAAATTTTCTCAAGAAAAGATTGAAACCCTATGTGGACATTTTAATTTTGAAAATGTGTTGATTATTCTTGAGAGCAAATATAATCTTTTATCCTTTGGGCAACTCACTTTTGATAATAAATGTTTGCTTTAGTTTTGTTCTAATATTTTATTAGGGGATAGTCGAGCAAAATCCATCTAATTGGTGCGAAAGCTATAGTAAGGAAAGACTATTATGGGTTGGAAGAGGCAAATTGCCTACCAAAAGAAGGCTTCCTATAGTATTTGACACTAAAAAATGGGTTATATCCATTTTAAATCTTTAAACTTTTTACATAACAGACTATTTATTGATGATTTTGCTCAAACAAATTTGGAATATTTGTGTATTGTCAAAGGAAAAATTGTAAACTTTAATAAATATGGCTTCATTATCGAGATAGCACTTTGAATCTGTTGAAGAGTTCAGTGACACGGTTGAACCTGATGTACAAGAGTGTTATCCTGATACAAGAGACTCAACAAATGATAAAATTGGTTCGCTCATGCGTGGCAACGATGCGTCGCTCTATTACAAAATTTGAGGGCTTTGCACAAATGGAGAGTTCGTTATTTCTTCAAGATTATTATGGGAGTTTTTGGATTTAGAACAATATAGGTGCAATCATCGCACGCAATTCATCTACAAATCCATCATTGACTGTCATTTTGCTAAAATCATGCATGTTTTTGGAAAGAAATGTGACAAATTCATTGTCTTTTTGGAATCTTGTCTTATTTTATCATGCCAAAGTTTTAAAAAATATATAATTTTTAGAGATTATTGTACTCGTTTTTCTTGGATTTACTCTGCGGAAAAGAAGTAAATTTTTAAAATGTTTTCTTAAATTTAAAAAATTAATGGAAAACCAGTTACGAGAGGAAAATAAAGGTTTTTGAAGTGATGAAGATGGTGAATTTATTTCCCTTACTCTTGAGACATTTAAGGCAATGTGGAATTTTACATTTGTTTTATTGTCCTAATGCTTGTGAAGAATATGGTATTACCAAAAGAAAACATTGACACATAATTGAGAGATGATTGACTTAATTTTTTCAAACCAATTTGCCTTTGAGATATTGGATAGATGATTTCTTAACTTCGGTCCATTTAATAAATCATGCACAACCACCCTTTATATAGTATTGTCGCTCTTTTAATCGTTCAAGAGGTAACCTCGCACAAAAGGTGCTTTCCATATTTTAGATATTTTAAAAATAATAAATTCTCATAAAAGACATCCTTGTCTTTTTGTATGAAATAGTTCATTGCACAAGGGATATTGTTTACGGCTGTTCGTGGGTCGGTTTGGTTCGGTTCTGAAGAGACCCGAACCCACTCAAAGCTTTCGGGTATTTAATAAATGGATCCTCGGGTCCAAATATAATTATGGAACCGTTCGGGTTCGGTTCCGTTTCGGTCCGTTCGGTTCCGCAACATAATTAAATTTTTTAATATTTACAGCAACACTATATAAATACAACTAATGACATTTCATTCGTAACTTTTACAAAATAACGTAGCTCAATTCAAAACATATAAATAACTAGTCTTCCAATAAGATTAATTCAATGTATACAAATACCAAAAAGTAGATATTAATATTACAGTAGCACTACATAAAGTATATTCATTTATTTCAAATTAAAATGGGCTCATAGGTTTTAAAAATAACTTGGGTTTTAAAATTAAAATTATGTAATAATCTGATTTATTTAATTTATTTATTAATTTGTTTAGAAAAAAAATAAAATAATTTAATTAATTCAATATAAAAAATAAAAAAATTATTTAGTTTCGGTTTTTATTCGGTTCTTCGGTCTAGACCCGAGACCCGACCCAAATCCATCGGTTCTCGATTCGGGTACCCGTTCGGATATTTAATTTATGAAGAACCGCTCGGTTCGGTTCGATTCGTTTCGGGTCGGGTTCGGTTCGGTTCGGGACTTTTGGACACTCCTAATATTGTTGTCTCAATCAGACAACAAATAGAGTTTGTCTTTTGAATCTTGATAAAAGCACTTTTGTTTATGTTCCTAATAAAGAAACTTCCTTGTAGGAAAAGTTAGGAGTGACCACTTTTCCAGAATTAGAAGCATGGATTCGGAAAAAGGAAATAATTTCTTCAAAATTAACGAATAAAAAAGATGAAGTCGTGCATAATAACGAGTCAACAATGATACTTATTTGGAAAATTTACATTACTTAAATCTAACACTAAGTACTACATCTCGCATGGTGGGAACCACTTCCAAAATCTAGCTTATTGATTCAATTTTTTATTGCTATACACTCAATGAGAATGTTTGAGAATATGACCCGAATATCCCACTTCGAAATGCAGGGCTTGTGTGACTAGAATATAAGTGTGGGTTGATTACCACGTAGTCATTTCGCTATAGTATTTCTTTTGGTAGTAGGATATATATGGGTCACATGATCTATGGTGTTTTTGGTTTTGTGGATACGTGCTTGTATAAATATATGTTGAAGATAAGATTTAAAAGATATACATGTATCTTTTTAACAATTTAAGCTTTTAAATTTTGTGGTTAAACTTAATATTAGAATAGATGAATGGTATTAGAGTAGATAAAAATCCTGAGTTCAAGTCTCGCCATCACCTATATAATTCTTTTGTGCATGGTTTAGGCTTTGATGAAAAAAATGAAAATCGCTTACACTTAAGGAAGCGTGTTGAAGATAAGATTTAAATAATATACATGTGCTATTTCTAACATTTTAACCTTTTAGATCAAGTGGGTGCATCTGGTTATTGGGTTTTCATGGAAACCATACTATAGTAGATCGATTGAGTAGGATCTGGTCGATTAGTCGGACCAAAACGTCCATTTTCTACTTCGACTCCGGCTTAGGTGTTGGCAAACGAAATTTTCCGGCTATATGGTATCCTGGACTTCCACCTTGAAGACAAGGTGGATTTTTGGGGTGCGGGTATTGATAGTCCCCTAAGGCAATGTGAAGGCTTCAAACTATAAATAAGGGGGTGGGAAGTGGGATTCAGTAGGGAGAAATTAGGGTGTCAATTGGGAGAGAGCTAAGCCTGTTGAATGCTTAGCAAACTATTGTATCTTTCATTTCATTGAGTTGCAATTACACTCTATTCTTTAATTCCAGCAAAAATAAACAAATACAAATATCAACCTATTCAATTTCTGTTCGTAGATCACGAGCATATCCTGGGATTCTATTGAAGAAATTGGAAAACAAAACAAAATAAATAAATAAATAAATAAAGACTTTTAGAACTTAGATCCCATGTCTCAACATAGATCTGCCTCTTGACTTAGACAGTGGTATAAGGAGTAGGTGTCACTTAGCAAATTATCACTTTCTAGTGAAAATAAAACATTTTTGCTTATTCTGGACAAGCCTGATCGGGCATTTCTTTGGTCGTGATTTATTCATATTCTAATTACACAGCTGCTTGTGGAATTTTAATACACTCAGATGTTCCATCTGTCCCAATTTATTAGTCCTCAATTTTGAATGAACACTATCGCGGGCAACATACATTTCCAATTGTTGTGAGCAGATAAACTTAGACAAAAAAAAAATGTATATCAAATCTCTTTGAAAGAAATTTTTGGAATTTAACTAGTACGTTCCTTGCAAACTAAGGTCTCATTTTGGAAAGTTGTCATAGAAGTGGTACATAAAAGCATGAATGTTGAACTCTTCAACCCATAAAATATGTTTTTGACTTGTTCATTTACGCAAGTAGCTCATTTTTCCAGTCAGCATGCATTTATGCTCAAATCTAAAACAATAATTGCTGCTATATTTAGTAGTTATTATACCTTTACTTTTTACCTTAAGGAGCTAATAAGAAGAATCAAGAATTATGGACGTCGTAAATTGCATTTTCTTTACAGAATTCTTGATGCCATCATTCAGCTTGTTATGAAGCTTTGTTTGCTGATAACTCATGCAGACCAGGCTATTTAAACTTATCAATCTGAACCTTTCCTTTTTCTTTGTTTTCTATTATAACAGTTTTCCATTTTTCCACGAAGCATGTTTTGTGATCTATACGATTTTAATATTAAACATTTAAACTTGAACATATATTAGCTTAATTATTTCATGAAATGATATAACTAATTGAAATTCTGGCTTCATTACATTCATCACATGGTATTGTCAACAAACTTTTATGTTTATGTTGCTTTTATTACATGTTTATAATTTTAATTTATTACACTGCCTGACAGGACTCACATATCTCTTTTAATATGCAGCAAAAAGTTCCTACCAGTAGCATAAAGGTTAGAATCTGATAATCGGTTTCCTTTTCTTGTTGAATATACATATTGCATGAAATAAAGCAGTGTATCATACAGTGGGGTTTATTCAACGCTACTTCTTGTTGCCTTGAGATTTGCCTTCTACAACAAAAAATGGAATTAAATATGTAGAAGTCAAGACTATTTGCACCAGATTTGCAATATTGGTTTTACATTGAATCCATTGATTGCCTAGTGGGATTTAGAGATTGGCGTGTTACTTTGTGAATAAATACTAAGGATTAAAGACTTTAGACCTCTCCATAGACATGAACTTGCTTTTTTCTTTCTTTTTCTAGATTTATCTCTGCTCATCTTGTTTCAAACTACTGACATTTTATTGGACCTTTCAGGAAATATTCTCTTGCTTGCCTCTTCTGCATAAGGACAAGGAATTCGAAATTGACCTAAACTGGAAGGACCTGACAGAAAATACATTGGAGCCACCTCCATACGAGCACATCAAGCGAAGTATCCTATGTATGTTGGTTTCAGATTTACTAAGCTTAAACTCGTTGTCTTTTACATAAATGTTCATTGTCTCCCTTTTTATTTATGAAAAGAATTCAAATACTATTAAAATCTTTAGACCATGCTAACAAACTATTTATCCTGTTTGATTTGATTAACTATTTATGGCGGTAAATGCTGCTAAAATCATAATAGCTCTAAATGCTTAATTTGAAGCTAACTTAACTCAAAATAGACTTTTACCTCATTAAGAGGAAGCGCGGTAAGGTTGATGCTGATACTGGATGTGCAAGCTGCAGTTCTACTGAATGCTCTGAGGCATGTGTCTGCAGGTACTGTTGTCCTCCCTTTTATAACATGTGCTTTCACTAATGCTTTAATTTGTAATTTGTCTCTTGTGCATATACACTGAGTGACAGGAAGACAAGTTTTGCTCAGTAGTGTTGCAATCTTAATCAACTTAACTCATCAAAGTATTAGCTCATTGCTGTATGTCTTCTCTTTATCCATTCTGCTCTTCTAGATATCAATTTCACTTTAAAATCAAAGGTGCAAATTCTTTTTTATCGATCTCATTCCATGTCATTGTAGGTCTGCATCTTCCTTCATGTTTACCATTGCCGCTAGGTTTCTATTTTTTGAACTGATATATCTAGCATCCTTCTTTTGATGGGTTCAAATTATCGCACTAGGTGTTCAAACAGTTTTTGCAACAACTCTATCTTGATATTCTTATCTCAACTACTCTGAGTTTATGTATATGATGTTCCTGAATACCAGCAGATTCAATCCTATATAGCATTGTTGGTCTGCTTGGAGTCATAGAGGATTATTTTTTATCTCGTAAAAAAATTCAATTGCACAAGACCCTACTGCACCCCTGTGCTTTACCTAAGTATATAATGGACTTTCACATTCTGTATGAAGGGTATCATGGTTTTTCATTCCACAACTCCAACAACTCTCTGCTTGTACTTTCACCTTGACTTAAATTGGATTCCGTGGATTTTTTCATAATCCAACCAAGTTTGAACCCCTTATTTTAAGATATTCTCTACTAAACTACGATGTACTATACTGTTGAATTATCATTACAGAATTTAAGACATGTCAGTGAGGGCCATTACTCTGCATGCTTACACCTGCAGCAAGCCTGCAATCCCTTCTCTTTACGTAATGGCTTTTGGAAATAATGGTGAACCTAAAGATAGTTTATCAATCCAATTCAGCTTGTTGTTAGATCATGAGAGCACAGGGTTTGATGCACGAAGTTGGATTGGATTATCAAGCTTGTATACGAATTCAACCAGATTTAAGAAAAGCAAGCATAGTTGACATGCTCAATCAATTTAAATCACACACTATGTTTGCCTAGTTCTTTTTTATATAAAATTCTTTATATGTATTCTTTTAATAGAATATTTATAATGAATCTTTAATTTATGTTATGGACGAAGTTATTGTGATACGATAGAGTGTAACAGGTGAAAGACTTACCAGATGATTGTTAGAGTAATTTAAACATCCATATGCTTATCTTTGGTTTCATGCTAGTCATATAAAACATTCCCTATATGCTTCAATTGTTATAAGAGTTCTGATATTTCATGTGTCTGACATAGACATGGTGTTCTCGAAACTCTTGCTGTCCTTATCTGCCCATCAAGTAATCCTCCTGAATAATGTACTCCTATACTATCTCAACATGTGGAGGTTCTCTATAAAACAAGGACTAGAAGATTTTTCATTCACAAATTAGCTTTTGGGATATGTTTATTGCTAATGAGATGGATAACTTGATACAATAGCCTTTTGATTGAGTAAAAAATAGCTCCGTAGTTGGAGCTTTTAACTTCTAGGTCTACTGTCATTTAAACACTTACATTCTTTTGTAGACATTTTATGAGAATTTTTAAAGGAATGTGTTCTTCTTAGAAGTCGGGCATCTATATACGAAATTACGAACCAATGCAGCATATGAAACATTTGCAGAGGCTGGAAAAGCAGATGGTTTTCAGTGTTCATTCATTCAAAATTTGCATCTACTATATTTCGACTGCAATATTTTTTCATGGATTCACACAAATACCTGAGTTTTTTTGTAATACAGTTGCATTGATGGCCTCCACAATCATTTTTTTGACTAACAGGGTTCAGTGCATCAGCTGCTCGAAAGGTTGTCTTTGCAAAGGAAATTGTAAAAACAGACCATTTAGGAAAGATAAAAAGATCCAAATTGTCAAGGTAAAATTGATGTGTTTTGTTCTTTAATATTTTTGTATGTCCGTTTTGATTATGGATTTTAATTTTTTAACCAATTCCCTTTTCCTTTCCATCTACATGGACACTGGATTTTGCTTACCAGACAAAACATTGTGGTTGGGGTGTAGTGGCAGCTGAGTCCATCAATAAAGGTGATTTCGTGATTGAGTATGTTGGAGAAGGTAATATTTGCACGTCAAAATATAAATAATATAATTTACTACTGGAATACTCAGTTTTTATTTCTAATTCTAACTCGGTTCTCTAAGCGAGTGGAAAAATTTGAGAAGTTGATCTTAACTACATTAATTTCTTGAATACACACATTGAATATGTTATGAGGTGGGGTTATGAATTATAGTTTCCTTGATGCAAGAATTATAATTCAAGTCAGCAAAAGATTAGATATGAAAAATAAAGGGATATAGAACATGAGGCGTTACTGGAGAAATAGATGAGTATAAATGGAGTTCTTAGTAGATTAAATGGTATAACAGCTTGGCGTTCTCCTCAGAATGAATTGTTGTTCACGTGTTTGGTGTAAGAAACTATAATTGCAGGCATTCTCCAAACCTCTCAAACCCTTCAGCCGTCCAAAATCCAAATCCAAATCCAAATCCAAATCCAAATCCATAGAAATACCCACACCACTCCCTAATCCAATACCATACAAACAACAGACCCACTTTCAGCCAAAACATCAAACCATACAAGCCTACTCTTATTACCAACACCTAAATCATCCTCCCTCACCCGACAACAGCCCAAACCTACCCTACAGCAGCCGCTGCAACTGCCACTGTGAACCACCATCACTGGTGACACCTCCAGCATGCTATGGAGGATTTCTATATGTACGGTGATTGGGAGCTATGTCAATACTTAGATAAAAGGAAATAGTGTCCCCCTTGTTTAGATGATGTAGGATAGTTTGCACATTCAGTTATCATCATATGGTCAAATATTATTATTCAGTCAAGAAGAAAGATCGCCCCGTGGGCATCGAAGTTGCAATTTATCTTGTATGGGGAATGAAGATAAGAATACAAGATCTTAATATATTAGGAATAAATATAGATTGATTAATATTAGCTTATTTTAGTTTATTATAGTTTTCTAGTTTGACTAAAATTTGGTTTTTGTTTTGTCTTTAGTCATTTTCCTACTGAAATTAGGTTTACCTGAAAACTTGATATAAAGAGGGCTTATGCATTGTAATAGTTAGGCTTTATTGAATAAACTCATGTTTTCTTCCTCTAATTTCTTTATATTTTCTCCCCTTTCTCTGACTTTCATCTGTTGTCGATTGTGAATCTTTGGTTAAGATCTTCCTACGTCAGTTACATTTATAGTCACCTGAGTTTCGAATATACAACATTTGTAACTCATCCCTCTCCTTGGCCAGTATTATAGCTATAGTGGCCTTTATGCTTCAAGCAGCTACAACATTTGCCTTTTCCTGAGTGATACTTTTTTGGCAAGGGTACATGGACCATCTTGCGAATTCTAGAGGGATGAGGTGGCGCGTCGCTTTTCTCATCTCCCACCAGTTTACGCTGAAAACAAGGAACAATACTATAACTGAATAAAAAGTTATATTTTCCCTTCTCAAATTTGAAAATCTCACAATCTGTATGCCTTATTCAACTGAACGAATACATCTATTTTAGTCTAATAACTGTGTGCCAAGAGGAATATGTAATTCACCCATATTTTGATGAAAATGTTCTAATTTCTTGTGGAAGATCTATCAAAATAGCATGATTTTTTCGTTGTCCGTATTTCAATAACTCACAAGATTTTTGAGAAAGATGAACCCTACCTTGTGCTTGATACTGATGGCCTCTGTCTGCTGAACACGGATCCGATGCATCTTTATTTGTTATATTTAATTGGCCAACCTAAGGTCTTCTGGTCTCATCATTGAAATTCCCATATTCTCCATCCATCCACAACACTTCTGATATTGCAGTCGACAACTCTTTGCCCACTAAAGCTTTTTTTCTGTAATATGACGACATTCTTTCTTCGCTCAGATTACTTTACCGCCCATGGTGCAGAATATAAACTCCTGCCTTCATATTTTCCGCACTAGCATTTACCTAAGAATGCAAGTGCTCTTAGCTATTACATCCTCTGTAGAAGTCTGAAATGTGATGCATAATTCATTATTCAACTTATAATAACTTCTCCTAAAGCGTGTGGAGTATGAAAGATTTTATGAATCTGCTGTGTTATCCTCCCATGTTTATTTTTTCTTCAAGAATAAGATCTACAATCTAATAGTTTGTCTCTCTCTCTTCAGTTATTAATGATGCTTTGTGTGAGAAAAGGCTATGGGAGATGAAAGATCAGGAAGTTCAAAACTTTTACATGTGTGAAATTCGGAAGGACTTTGTGATTGATGCGACGTTCAAGGGAAATTCTTCACGGTTTCTAAATCACAGCTGTGCTCCTAATTGTAAACTGGAAAAATGGTAAGTAAAACTATCTCGCAATTGACTTTCATGCCTTCCAAATGTGGAAGACTGTTTTGGGTTTCCACTACTAGACCGACTTTTACCCTC
Source organism: Fraxinus americana (assembly GCA_035079005.1). Lineage (NCBI taxonomy): Eukaryota > Viridiplantae > Streptophyta > Magnoliopsida > Lamiales > Oleaceae > Fraxinus > Fraxinus americana. The sequence continues at coordinate 8,020,220 of CM068726.1, read as the reverse complement.
AAACTTTGCTGAGTCTTTCACTCTTTCTTGCGAGGTTCCTAATAACCATCCAAATCTAAGTATCCCATTTTGTTTCTTTTAAAACCTATCCTCATAAGTCATTTTTATTCCAGTATATAGGTTTCACAATCTTGTTCCATGGACTCCCTTTCCTCATTTTTTCTTTACATGTCTAATAACCATATCACGCATCAATAATTAGGCTCTCACAAGTAATAGCATTTATATTACTTGCACAATTACCTATACAGTTTCCTACTAAGAATAAACACTATTCTGACTATACTTTTGGTGACTTTTATATGTCAGCAAGTGGGTCTCTTAGAGAGATAGTTTGTTATATTCTTTTTAAATTAATTTGTAACTGTAATTACTGAAAACTTGGAGAATTTTCCTCAAATTAAGTTGTTTTGCAGTACTTTATAAAATGAGAAATTGTAGTCTGGTTTTGGTTGACCTTGTTATGATGGTAACATACATTTCAAACTTTAGAATTCATAAGCTGATGCGTTGAGGCCATATGGATACAGTTACGTGCTTTTTCTTCCTACTCTCAGGAACTCTTTGCCCATTAATGCTGGCTGACAGCTAAAATTGTCATTTTTCATACTAGTCTTCCCAGTGTTTGACTTTATATTGGTTTATTTGCACATGGAAGATTCTGACTATATCTGTTGTCAATTTTTTCCTTTTATAAAGGCAGGTTGAAGGGGAGATTCGTGTGGGTGTCTTTGCATCTAGATCCATTCCAGTAGGAGAACCATTAACCTACGACTACAGGTCTGTGCAACGGATTGCTGATATTCATATTATTTTCTGAGATTTGAATTTGAATTAACTTTTCAATAAATAAGCTGCAGCTGTGTATTCAATTCAGTGATATATCAAAATGTCCATACAAAATTAGCACATTTTTGGTTTGGGAGCAAATATATTACAAGAGTATTGGTTTATGGATATATATTTAATTCTTTATGAAGAAAAGAAAGTAATAATTGATTTATATGCAAGCCGAAATTACTTTTCAGCATATCCTGCACCATGCAAGTGACTGAGGGGACTTGGTAGCTTTCCTAAACCTAAGTGCATGTTATGTACATGGTATTAGATAGGACCAAACAATATAATAGACTATTGTCTTCCTTAATATTGTTTATTACTATCTAATTGTACCCATCAAGCGTGCTATTAGAACATAACTCTTGGTTTGATATAAAACAGCTTCAGTGACTAAAGCTACTGTTCTTGAGTCTGCAGATTTGAGCAATTTGGGCCAGAGGTTGAGTGCCAGTGTGGAGCTGAAAACTGTCAAGGCAATCTCGGGACTAAAAAGAAGGCTGTTTCAGGCAAAAGAAATAAAAGGAAGACAGATTTGAACTTCTCGTGGGGTGCAAGACGCCAAAGATCATCTCAGCTCGTTTATGAGAACAGTTAGAGCCAGTAACAAAAAAAAAAGCAATTTTTTCAGGCGGCTCATTTTTGTTGTATACTGCTGTTATCATTGTATGCTTTAAAGAAAAAGGAAAATAGGTGCTATTAAATTGTTGTATTACAACAATAAGCTACAAACAAAGCCTTGTTTCAGTAAATTTGGGGTCGGCTATATTCAATTGTTGTAGTAGTTGAATTCTCATGTTTGTCATAGGCATACCTCTGGTTTTCCTTGTAACTGTTTCTCACATCTAACTCTGTTGATAATTCTCATTAAGCATGGTAACAGTCTAGTTTGGACATGAAATTCAGAGGATAAAAATGTTTGTGCTTTCCATTAGATTTGTGTTTTTGGCTTCTGATTCTGCTTCTGCAAGAACCTCATAAATATAATGGCACTTAAAAGTTTATTTTACAGGAAAGGAAGAAAATTATTGTGAAGATGATCATTTGGCATGACTTTTGAAAAGTCAAAAGTAATGTTTGAGATCCAAAAATTGTTTTTAGATTCGTTTGACTAATTTTATAGAAGTACTTCTAACAGTTAGAAGAATTTTTAGAGAAAATTGATTTAATGTGATTTCCTCTAAAAGCATTTTCGGAATAGGAAGTGCTTTTAAAAATTAGCTCTTATTTGACAACCATTGTTTTTATATTATTTTTTTATATACTCATTTTCAATCACATTCACATAATAAAAAATTTTATACGTAAATTCAAAACTTTTTCCTACCTTTGAACCACACATTCTTCTAAAAATCAATATTCAAAACTCTATTTTCCACAAAAAATGGTCGTCAAACAGGGGCTTAGTTTCCAAACAAAAATTAAGGTAATTTCTTTCAGAAGTTCTTCTACGGGAAGCAAAAGAAAAACAAATGTGATGTCAAATGGGCCCTTACAAACAATTTTTTTTTTTTTAGGCTTTCAAAAAGTCTCGTGTGATATCCAGAATTTCATGATGTGTGTTACAATATTGCTTTCTTAAAATCATAGTAGCTATACATTTTAGGACATGGAACTCTTATGATGAGGATAAAAGTGAAGTTAGATAGTAAATATTGGAACTCAATTTTGATTATTGTCTTCAGTTTGATGGCTGACTTAACCTAATAAAATCAGACCTCGATAATTTTGATAGTCTAGTCAGCTTAATAAAATCTCATTATCTAACATGGTTGAACGCCTCGTGCATAAATTTCAAAATTTTAAAAATAAATAAAAATTACAGGGATAAAGTTTTATTCCTTGCAATGTGGATGTCTTAAGAATATGATTCCTATCTTCTCGTGCAATATTTCCTTAAAAGCCAAAGAATCAGTGATACGCGATTGTATTAGCAACATGAATAGCACGTTTGTCAGATAACAAGTGCCTTTTTGAGGCCTAAGGTTCTACGATAGCTCGACTGGAAGGGGACAAGGAGAAAAATAATTGTCGTTGGAAATAGAAACGCTGTTGGATCTTAGTATTGTCAGTTTAACTTACTTTTTGTTGTCGAAACGCAATTGAAGTAATCGTGGTAAATCTTGACCTTTTAACTTTTTCAGTTAGACGAGCTCATCTTATTAAATAAGTCATTAAGATGATTTACGGCCCTGGAAAGCTGTTTTTGAACTGTCAGATTGACAGATGTACGTTGATTCGAGGCTAAAATTTAGTTTAAACAAAAGCACATATACATAATGAAGAAAGAAGCTGTTAGAATTTGTGTGTGACTAAAACTCCTTGTTGAAATAATTGAAGAATTTAAATTGAAGAGCACATCAAGAAGAATTTAGTTTGGAATGCTATTGAAATCCTATGTCAAGTTGAAATTCTATTTTGAAAGTCCATTAGGAGTTGAAATTTGTTTTGGACTCGATTTGGTATCCTACTTCATAAACAACTCTACTAGGAGGGTTTGGACATCCCCTATATGTTCACTATAAATATTAGACACCTCTATACAATTTATGATGCGAGAAATAGATTACTAGAATTATAAAATTCATTGTAATTTTCTCTTTTCTCCATTATAATTAAGTCAATAATTTAATTCCTCTGCCATATTTTTATTTTCTTTATTCTTTTGCTTGACCAAATAATTCATTATTATTTGTCATATAATTTCAATATCTCAATCCGGTGGTTTGTTCCACAACAATTGGTATCAGAGCAATTATGGTATCTTGATTGTGCTACAACAATTGGTATAAGAGCTTAGGTTTAGCAGTTTCACAAGAGGGTAATGTTGATTTGTTTGAAGTTTTTGTTCGTGATGGCTTCCATAACATTCTGCTTTTGGATTGGTACACTAGATTTTCGCTAGGCAGGTTAAGATGTGTGCAGTACTCGCACAGCTGGATTTGGATGATGTGTTGCTGGGAATTGACAACATGCCCGCAACTTTGACCACGGAGGAGAAATTACGGAAGGATAAGAAGGCGGTTTCTCACATTCATCTTCATATATGAAATCCTATTTTTCAAGACGTTTTGAAGGAGAATTCAACAGCTGTTTTTATGGTTGAGGTTGGCACAATTGTGCATGACTAAAAGTCTGACAGCAAGTTGAACCTCAAGCAGCGTGTATACTCTCATCGAATGGTAGAAGGAGGATCATTGAAAGATCACCTGACTGTATTTAAGGAGATCGTTGCGGATTTGAAAACTTTGAAAGTAGAGTATGATAAAGATGATTTGGCCTTGATCCTATTGTGTTCGTTACCCGCTTAGTTTTCTTCATTTAGAGACACGATCTTATATAGTCGCGATACTCTCACCATAGAGGAAGTGTATGATGCTTTGTATTCAAAAAAATAAGATGAAGCATCTGATTTTTGAGGCCAGAGATGAAGAAGGTCTGGTTGCTCATGGTGGTTCTAGAAGGGACATATCGAAATTTAAGTCCAGTAATCAAATTTGTAACTACTGTAGAAGAATGGATACTTAAAGAAGGATTGCTCCAAATTTCAGAATAAAGAAAGGATGACTGTAAGTAGGTATTCATATGCTTCAGGCGAAGCAGACCTCACGGAGAATGTTGTAAGGGAGATCTCTTAGCCATTTCTGACATTGAGTTTAAATCGGAAGATGATTGGATTCTTGATTCAGCATGTGCGTTTCATATGTGTCCTAATAAGAACTTGTTTATTACATATGAAACTGTTTTTAAAGGTGTCGTGGTTATGGAAAACAACACATGTTGTCGAGTTGTTAGAATTTTGAAGCATTTGGATGGGACAACTAGAACACTTGACCGGTTCGATATGTTCCAGATTTGAAGAAAAATCTCATCTCGTTGTCTATTCTTGATTCAAAAGGTTATAAGTTTTTTGGTAGAGGTGGAGTTTTGAAAATTTGTAAGGGTGCTCAAGTTATATTGGAGGGACAGAGAATGTCTCAGTTATACATCTTATAGGGTCGTGCAAAATTTAGAAAAGTCAATTAGCACAAGTTCAGTACCGTGGTGAAAATTCAGTTTAATACAATACCTTTAGGAGCTCATAAAGGGTCAGATTTGAATAATAAAGTTCAGTGGAGTTCATGAGATATGGATAATGCCGCTTTTTCACCATCACCTGCTGTGTCATTGTATTCAATTGTTAGAGACGGACCCAGTGGAAAAATGTATGTGAATGTTGATTTTGTTGAGTATGCTTTAAGTGGAGTAGAATGTATATAATCTAGCAAGATGTCTTCTTTGAAAGCATTTGGATTTGATTCTGCTTTAGGGGTGTGTTACAACCCATTTTGGTAAATTATAAAATCATTATGATTGTTTGGGACCTGAGATAATTTTGCAGAGTAGTACTTGGATTCATTGGAAGATGTTGAGTATTGTGCTTTGTTGGAGAAATTAATTTTTTTGATTATTGTTGAAGAAGGCAGTTCATTCCTTGGTGGAATTCGTGTCAAGGTGGAGATTGTTAGAATTTGGGTGTGACCCGAATTCCTTGTTGAAGTAATTGAAGAATTCTAATTGAAGTGCACATCAAGAAGAATTTAATTTGGAATGCTATTGAAGTCCTATGTCAAGATGAAGTTCTATTTTGGAAGCCCATTAGGAATTAGAATTTGTTTTGGACTCGATTTTTTGGTATCATACTTCATCAACAACTCTATTAGAAGGGTTTGTATATTCCTTACATGTTCCCTATAAATATTAGGTACTTCAATACAATTTATGATGTGAAAAAACAAATTACTAGAATTATAGGATCCATTGTAATTTTCTCTCTTCTCCATTATTCTTGAGTCAATAAAATCTCTTAATTCCTCAACCATATTCTTGTCTTCTTTATTCTTTTGTTTGATTAAATACTTCATTTTTATTTGCCATATAATTTCAACATCTCAATTCGGTGATTTGTTCTATAATAATTGGTACCAGAGCAATTCTGGTATCTTTATTGTTTTACAACAGAAGCAATTTGTGACTGAGTAATCCATCTGCCTTTAAGAAAGCTCTTACAAATCCCTTCCCAGTATTTCCTATCTGCTTCTGTTTCCATTAACTTCATCTTGGCTTCTTCTGCAAAACCCTTCTGCAATTGTAAATAAATTTTATAAAAAGTGAGTTTGCAAAGTACAAGAAAGAGTGCATGCGCTCTAATGAATGATTCATATATTGGATGATTCGGATGTGAATATAATAGGGGCATCTTGTCATAAAATTTGGCAGAAATTTCCATTGATTGTCTCCTTTATTCGAGTTTAGGACTAGCTATTAAATGGAAATATGCCTCAAGACGTAAGTAACAAAGTTTAATGTTACCTTCTTTTTATCAGGGTTTAGGAGGATACAAAAGATAACATAGTTTTATGTCTCAATACTGCAACGATTTATGGCATAAGCCCTCGTTCGGCGATGAATAAAATCAGATTTTTAGTGAATCTTCATAAAAATTAATAAAACTTGTGATCGAAAAATTGTGGATTCCATGAAATATGTGATTACAACTAATTGTTGACCGACTTTGATAACATTCTAGATTTTAGTCCCTATCAAATATAGGCAAATATGTAACAAATTGTGCACTAGCGTTAACAAAATGCAAACCCTCCTCATTTATTAGGGTTTAGGGCCACTAATGAAAAATAAAATTGTCTAAGGGGTTTTTAAAACCAATTAAATTTACAATATATGGATCGTCTACCTCAATGGAGTCGTTCGAGAGAAGACGATTGATGAGATTGTCAAGAATGTCTTTTGTATATTCAGGATGTCCCTGAATTCCTAGAATGTTGTCTCCAAATGTGAGCATCTCTACGCGTGTTTTATCAGAACATGCAAGAACTTGTGCTCCCTCAGGCACTTCAGAAACCTGTCAATTAATTTCATAACCTGTCAAGTTTCTTTAATAAAAGTAGGAAAAAAATTACACACACTAGACATGGAAATTTAGGGTGAAAAATTATAGAGAGATATACCTCATCTTGATGGCATTCGATGACTGAAAGAGTGGGAGGAATTTCATCGAAATTATCATCAAAATATCCATGAAAAGTGAAATCCTCAGTAAACCTAACCTTTCTTATTCCAATATCCCAACCACTATATGCTTTCCCAACTTTCCCTCCCAAAGCTCTACACAAAACCTTGAAACAATTAAACATAATTATAAGTAAAAAGTGAAACAAAATAAGCAAAATTAGCCTTCATTATTTAAGTATCATTTTATATAAGTATTCTATTTTCTTTTTTTTTTGATAGATAATCCAAAATTTTATTCATCAAAGAAGAATACACAGGAAGTGTATTATCAACTTATACAAAAAAGAAAAGACATAAAGTTAGGCAACCCTTATATAGGATTACTAGTTGCGATATTAAACCAACTATATAAAGTCGGGTAAAAGAATTCTCTAAGTTGCTCTGTGGTTCGTGTTTGATGTTCAAAATATCGGTTGTTCCTTTCTATAAGTATTCTATTTTCAGTACAAATATATATACCTGATGACCAAAGCAAATTCCAAGAACTTTCTTCCGCATGGTAAATAATTTCTGCAAAAGAAAGTAAAGTTTAAGAATCCAATTTTCATCCCCATAAGCATCATAAGGGCTTCCACTGATCACAAATCCTTCATATTTTTGAAGATCATCCATGTCGGGAAATTCGCCCTCGACTACGCGAAACATGTCCCATTTCTCTCCTTCATCTGCAAATGCTTCAACAAATACATTATAATATCCGCCATAGACTTTCTTCACATAATCTGAATCCCTTGCTGCCATTAGGAGTGCAAATCTTTTCACTCTCTGGACCTTCATCTCGTAAAATAAGTGACAATTCGAAATATATTATAGGGATAAGTAGAAGTTTATAGGATTGTTACAGGGAAGTATGGAATTGAAATGGAAGGGACTAATCCTTTTATACAAGAAAGAAAGAAGACATTAGCAAGAATAAATGCAGTAACTCAGTTGACAATGGAAATTTCACGTGCTTAATATTTTGCATATAATAATATTAAATTTCTTCTTCTAGAATAGATTCTCATTGCATCTACTTATGGATTATAGCTTGTTGAATCACTTAATTTACAAGTTTAAACTGTCAAATATAGTAACATACTTTACATTATTTAAATATTATCTTCAAACACTTGTTAGATAAGACAGCACTTGAAAATCTATTATGAATTAATCTCCTAAAGAACTCGGATGACGTGGCACACTGTAATCAATTTAGTAACCAATCATTATTTCCCACTACTTATTATAGTGTGCTATGTCACCCGGGTACTTAACTTAGGAGATCGGTCCTGTTTTTTTTTATATAATTAAACTTTTCTCTTCGGAGTATTTTATGAGAACCTAAGTCGCGGAGTTTCCAAATAGATTAATAGGTCAGTTTGAATGAATCTTTATTTTTCAAATTTATGTTTATCCAAAGATTATAGTTCATGAACATTTATATACTAATATTAAAAATAATGAATGTCTTTGCACTTACTTTTATCTTGTTCATGAATATTTATAGATTAATGATATTCTTAGTGAAAATTATCAGTAGTCTTCTTACGTGACATATATGTAACGGTTTATGATTTGATGCACAAGTGACAAGTCACTAAAAAACTACTACATTAATCCACCAAATCACAAACCGTCATATATATGCCACGTATGAAGACTACTGATAGTTTTCACTAAGAATAGTATTACTCATTTATATCTAATGTTAAAAGAAGTGAGTGTCTATGTACTTACTTGTATCTTCATGAATTTTATATCATTTGATTTTATCCATGGCTATAAAAATTAATATTATTTAGGAGAAAAAGATGACTATTACATTCTGAGTATAACTAGTTGAAATTGGAAACTTCACATGCTTAATATTTTGCATATAATAGTAGCAAACTTCCCCTTTAGAAGTACAGAATCTGTCCTGTTTTCATTCATCGCTTATTATTCTCTTTGATATAATTCGGTAAGAATTTAGTTTCCAAATACACTTATATATCATGCAAATGAATCTTTTGCTTTCCAAATTTATATACACATTCAATGTTCATGAATATTTATTTATGTTCAAAACTTATGAATGTTTTTTTCCTCCTAAATTCATGAAGTTTACATTTAGGGTCCGTTTGGTTGAAAATGTAGAAAATTGATGGAAAGCAGATGTTTTACAGGGAATTGAATTGTCTAGAAATTATTTTACTAAGAATTGTAATTAATTATGTTTGATTTGTATAATTTTCCACATGAAAAATGTTGAAAGTTTGGTGTCCGTTTGATTTCGTTTTTTATGGAAAAAATTGTCCATTAAAGTGATAATTTTTCTATCATTGGTCTACAATTTGTTCCAATTGTAAAAATAAAAATAAAAATAAATAAATAAAAAATTAATTTTTTTTTTTGAAAAATTACCATATCGAATACCACCCGTTTGGCTTTATTTTTTCATGGAAATTGTCAATAAAAGTGATAGTTTTTTTACCATTGAGTCTAGAATTTTTTCACATTGCGAAAAAAGAAAAAAAAAAGTTGGTGGAAATTGATTTTCCACAAAACCAAGGAAAATGTGAGCATATGAGCCAAATCAAAAATTTCTTTTTTCCATTGAAAAAAAAAAAGTGTATCTTAAACGTATTTAGGTTTTCGAAGCTAAAATATTATACTTTCTTCATGGTTTGAACCTTATTTTGATTTTGTTTTTCAATCGTGCCTTGGAAACCCTATATTTCATTTTTCTTCTAAGGAAAGTGGATTTGCATTGTGGAGGAGCATTACTAATTCACGAGTGAATCATCTTCAAAAATTGTAAAATAATTCCTGAATATGATAGACTTAATTCCAGCCTTCGAACACATAGAATATAACCTAAATTCACTGCCTAACAATGATACCAAATGTGAAATTTCTTATTCAAGCTTATAAGAGGTATATTCGTGGTTCTGTCACAGCTGAACCAATGAAAACCAGTATCATAATTTCAGTAGAATGTCCAAAAAAATATATTCCAACTGATTTTCTTTGTATAATATCATTTATCCTAATTGGGATTCTATTCTTTTGCCAACTTAGAGCATCTTCAGTGATGGTGTAAAATTGGAAGTAATTTGGTACGTCCAAAACCATTTTTGCATCCTCATTTACATTCAAGTGGAACTAAATCCAAATTATGCTCCAATAGGTAAATCTAAATCCATCTTTTGCATCTTGTGAATATTAAAAAAAAAAAGTAAATTTATATCTAATTTTACATTTTCTGCCGGGAAATGCAATTTGCATCTCTCAATTGGAAAGTTTTTCGACTACTTTGGAGATCTAAATCTCAATTTTACAATACCATTGGATATGCTCTAAGTAAAGGATAGAACATTGTCTAAAGACATGAATTAATTCCCTCTAACTTCTTATCTAAGTCTACTTATTGTTTGTATATTGATGCAGTATGGGATTGGACATGCAAGAGATAATGGGATGTTATGAACACATTTAGTGATTTAATTTAGAAAATAAAAATTTGAGTGGGTTATTTTCACTTTTTTTTCCTTCCTTTTTTAGTTTTCTCTCTTTATCTTGCTAATGGGAAAGAGGAATCATATAAATATAAACAAAACAATGCCATGTTCGGTAGTGATATTTTAAAATTTACTTTTCCTTAAACTTATTTCTTTTACATATTCTCTCAATAAAATAACTTTTGTACGTGAACACATAACTTTGATCTAAATTTTACCACACATTCACCAAAGAAATCACTTTTTACCCAATTTATTCTCAAAAAAATCTACATGATTTTAGGGCACTGAAAATCGCATAATTTGGCATCAGAACAAATCCTATTCACGTGAAGACTGGTCGTCAAAGATTCAAGTGCATAATATATATCCTCCACTGAAATTTATACTCTTCCCACCAGCTTTTGTTCGGAGTCATCTAAAACCTTAGACTTCCATACAAGAATTGTTAGAAGAGTTTGGGAAGTTTGGCTTGTCCAGGAAGGCAAACTATGAAGCACCAACAAATACCGAAGAATGAAAAAAAATATATATAATAATAAAAAGAACTGATCACAGAATTAATACATGTTTTGCGAGGGCACATGCATGGGTGAAATTTTTTTCCCTAACTGTCCAATCACACGGCGCCACGTAAAGAAATCTGTGAAACTATTCTATACTTGTAGCATGATTGGAAAAAAAAAAAAAAGAATCTCGTTTAATGTGTTGTGTTGTGTCTATCAATAATGTTCTAAAATGTAAGCTGGAAAAAGAATCCAATTCAAATTAAAATCAATATGATAAGAAGGAAAATGCGCAATATGAAAACAAGAACGTGCGGTTGCATCACAGAAGGGACATGCACTAGTAAATATTCTTCTAAGCCTAATGAAGTCCAGATCTAAATTCTTTTTACACTATTGATCAGTATTATCAAGGTATTGGATGCTAATTCTTGGTTCTTTTGATCTTACAAGGAAAATAAACCCTAGTTCTTTTTTAGGTATCTAATATTCGTGGTACACTCAAGTTTAATTTCTTCCTATTTGCACCACTGCCTATTATTTTAAGGACATTGTTCACCTCGGTTTTTGCATAGGTGACGTGGTCAATAGATTCTAGCTCCACTCACGTCCAAGCTTATAGTTCCTACGTACTTGGACAAACTGTTAGAGGCATGTGCCCGTCTTCAACGGTGGGGAAGGCGACTACAAGCACTTCGACGGTTAAGTCAATCAACTTGTAAGCGTGTGGAATGGTCCGATGACGTGAGCTACATTAGTATAAAGGCACTAGAGGTAAATAGAGAGAATAAAAAGAGTGGCCAATATTACTAAGAGTGTGTAAATTTGTATTGACTTCAAATGACACTACATGTGAGTTTTTATAGTAAAAGAGGTGAAGTGATTACAGTTGAATGAAATGAGACATGGCCTCATCTTAACGGCCAAGCAGCCTCATCATAGGCATCATTTCTATAGTCCTAAGTTTAGAGGTATTTAGTAATTCTAAAAAGTGGTCACCCTATGCCTAGGCCTCATATTTGAAAATTAGATTGAGATATACCAACTGCAAAGAAGTTACATCAATCAATTACGAAAGATTTTGTATAAAAAATCTCTCGAAAGAGGTGAAAGAGGATGATGCCTTCGCGTGTTGAGAGGTTAGCCACTTCGGATTTACTCTGCAATAGGTTGTGGCACCTCACCTCGTAGGAGTGGAAATGGGTCAATTGGCTTGGGCCTACTGCCTACGAGCATTGTATACATTAAACTTTATACACATTGCCAACGTTTTTCAATAATGAGTGTCTTGCCAATCCTTTATACACATTAAAATTTCCAAAATGTCTTCTTCGAGCTGGTTCCTAAAATTAGATAAAATTCGACCACTGCATTAAAAGCAGGCTCCAATGTTACAGTGCTAACAAAATGTATTAGTACACCATGTGCAATCACAGAAACAATGGGATATATCTATTCATGACGTCTCCAAAAATCAAGAAAATCAAAAGTCATTACATTAGCTGGATCTATGGTCCTAAGCATGTGATGACTAAAATACTTATTTAATTTTGTAGGGATTTCAGCTGGACCTACGTCTCATGTACGTTGATTGCATGCAAGAGATATACTAGAAAAACTTGCATCAAATCTTTCATCCCTAAATTCTGTAAATAAATTCAATATTCCTTCATGATCTTTATCAAGATTACCATTAGGGAGTACGGAGGGTGCCCAACTAACATTTGCACCCAATTGTTGTGCATACAATTCATACATTAAAGTTATTCTCTAAGTTAGAATAAGTAATATGAGCATCAAAATTTAAAACATTTGTGATTTTTCTAATGACATGTTTAGTACCTTTCAAATTGTACGTGGTCCATTATGCATGTTAAAGAAAATAGGCAAGTTTTCTTAATATTTTCTAGGAATAATTGTAGCAGAAGTCCCAAACTTTTGAAACACTAGGAGACTTTTCCAAATCTTTCAAAAGTTGCAGCCATCACTCCAAATTTTTTCAACCATTGCATCACAGGCATTTTGGATAGTTTCCACTCATATTTTTGTTAGTTGACCAAAAAAGTGAGTTTGACCATTTTTTAAAAATAAATTTATAAAGGGTAAAATAATAACTTTCTATTTACTACATTTAATAATTAAAGTAAATAATTTAAAAAGAAAAACGAGAAATAAAGAAAAATAAAAAAAATTATCTTCTTCACCTCAAACCCTACACCCCACCTCAAACCAAACCACCCAAAACTAAAAAACAATATCACCTAGTCACCGTCGACGTCAGTGCCAACGTTGATGACACCGCAAATTGCCGTACGTATACTCCTTCACTTTTCACCCACCTCGTAAAACACATTTTTATTCCTCTCCAACCCTAACCCCAAAACCCAAATTAAAACCATGTTCTTGGCCTGGATTCTTTGATTGGGGCATGATAAACCCATTATAGTACGATGCTGCTAAAGGTTTTTATGTGGTCAATTTTGTTAATTAACATCCCAAAACCCATAAATTGAAGGATTTACCGAAATTGTTAGAAAAATTGTGATGTTCTCAGTGCTTTGGAGCCTGATTTTGATCCATATATGTTGTTGTTTACCCAATATTATGTGAGGTATGTGTTTGTGGTTCATGTCTGGTGGCTAAGGTGAGGAATAAATTTACTGCTTGGGTTTATTTTGGTTGGGGGATAGGGGTAACAGTTTTTGGAGATGACAGTGATGTTGGTTTCGATGGTAGTGATGATGGTGGTTTGTAGTAGTGGCGATGGATGGGTGGAGTAGGGGTGTCGGAGCTTTGCGGTAACGTCAGCGGACGTCGACGGTTGCAAACGTAAAGGGTGAGATGGATTTAGGTAGAAGAATGTTCAACTTTTCAATTTCCCTTTTTTTTTTCTTTTATTTAATTATTATTTTAATTCTTTAATATAATAAATATGTAAGTACCATTTTCCCTCATTGACATTGATTAAAATGTGGTCAAAATTAAGTTTTGGTCAACTAGCGACAGATCGGATGGAAACCATCCAAAAGGGCATGTGATGCAACGGTTGAAAATGTTTGGGGTGATAGTTGCAACTTTTGAAATATTTGAAAAATGTTTGCTAGTGTTTCAAATGTTTGGGGTCTTTGCTGCAATTATACCTATTTTCTAAACTTTAGTTCTATAGAAAATTATATTTCATTAAATCAAGATCATTTCTATATTATTAAAAGTTCTTACAATAATAAAAAGACATTTAAGAACTTAAGAACTAGTGGGGTAGTATACTTCAGATAAGATATTTGTAGAAGTATAGAAATTTGTCAAAAATCTTTTAACTTTAAAGGGTAATTCATAGATAGTATTTGTTAAAGCAAACTCATAATCATTTTTTGTATGTTTAGAATTATAAATTTTAGTAATTAATGCTTCATATCCTTCACATGATTTGAGTATTGACCTATGGTTGATTTCATCATTAATACTTTGATCATAACAAATAAGATTAATATTATTTCTAACAATTGATTTTGAATGATGATAGTTCAATGTTAAAATCAATCAAGCAGTGTCAAAATCAACACATCATAAATCGGACTCAAAATGAAGATCAAAGTGAAAGTTAAGCATTCAAGTCAAATCATTCGAGACGAGAGCTTAAAGATCAAAACCAAGACTATCAAATCGTGCTCATAAAGAAGAATAAGATCAAGAGTTTAAGAGCCAAACATGAAAAAAAATTTGAAGCAAGATCAAAGACTATGCTTTCGAGATCATATGTAAAAGTATAATGCTTTGATCTTTAATAATGAATGACAATAGCTCAAAAATCATTTGTACACGAAAAGTTATTTTCATATCACTTGCATAAAATATTTTTGATCAAATGTAAGATTGATATTTCAAAGTGTACTTGAACTTAGATCATATCTCAAAAATTAAAAAATTGAATTGTGGTCGGCAGTTGACTAGACGTCCTCCAAATGGTTCGATTTTTTACCTTTCTGACTTCTGATTTTTTCGGTACAAACGATCATTTTGGTTATCCAAAAATTGGCGGTCGACCGGACCAGTCATCCGGTTTGACATAAACTTTGGTGTTTTGCATATTTATATATACCAACTCACTTCTCATTTATTAGTAGAACTTTGAGAGCATTCAATTGATATTCCTTTGAACTTACATTTTTACATTCATTTCATTTATTTTTTCATAGCAAAAATTTTGATTATTGGATCAAACTTTTTGAATTATTTCTCTTATCAAAGTTTTTCATTTCTCTTTGTGCTTAATTTGTCTATATCAATTTTGAAAGAAGTATATTTTTGAAGAAGATTTTTACACTTACATTGTATAAACTCTTCTTCATATTGAAACTTTGATTAATTGAACTAAACTTGTAAAATTATCATACTAATCAAAGTTTTTCATCTAACATTTGAGCTATCATTTATTTCTATTCATTGAAGTGTTAGTTTATCTTAGTACTTAATTTGTTTGTATTATTCATTAAGAGAGAAATTTCATTGTAAAATCAATTTGATAAAGTGTGGGTCGTGTTGAAGTCCCTTAAAGATCAACATTATATAAGGATCGGTGCTCCTTGTTTGTAAGTCACCAGAAGGATTGTAAAGGGTTGGATTGCACCATAAGTCAATTAGCGCGGTAAAAAGGTCTTGCTCATGCGGGAGAGCTTGGTAATGGGGGATGTAGATCATTGTTTTGGATCGAATATCCACAAATATATCGTTTGCATCCTCTCTCCATTTTACTTATCACTTTTATATTTGGGCTTACTATTTGAATTAATTTATTTAGTTTTTACTTGTTTGAATTTAGATTAATTTTTAGAAAAAGTTTTAAAAATCAATTCACCCCCCTCTTTGTTAGTTATTCTTGGGTTAACAATTAGTATCAGAGCAAGGTGCTTAATTTTAAAGATTTCACAATTTTGAGTAATGACTAACCACATTTTTCAAAGTCTTGAGGGGTGTTCTACAAATCGTCCTCTTTTAGTTGATGGTACTCATTATAACTATTGGAAGACTATGATAACGCTATTTATTCAATCAATATAATATAATATTTGGGAAGTTATTGAATTTGGTCTCTATGTGCCTAAAAATGTTATTAAAGAAACTTAGAGAGGAATATAAGGAAGAAGATAAAATAAAATTGTCTTTAAATGTTAGAGCAAAAAATCTACTCTATTGTGCTTTAGATATAAATGAATTTAATCGTATTGGTACATATGATTCCGCTTATGATATTTGACATGCTTTAAAAATTACCCATGTTGGAACTAGTAAAGTGAAAGAAACTAAAATAAATCTCTTACTTAGGCCCTGTTTGGGAGGGATTAGATTTTTCTATAGTAAATCAATTTTCATTTTCAACCACACATTCTTCAATAAAATAATATTTTTTCATCACATCAATAATTTTTTCTTCTTTTTCAACCATATATTTCCCATCATATCACTATTCAAAATCAATTTTCCCCCAAAAAATCTCTCCCAAACAAGCTCTTAAAGATTTTAAAAATTTCTTCATGAAAGAAAATAAACCTATTGTTGACATGATGACTCGCTTCATCAATATTGTTAATAGCCTCAAAGATTTTGATCAATAATACACTAATGGTGATCTTGTAAATAAAATGCTTAGATCGCTCTCGGAAGAATGAAGTCCATTGAGAATGTTGATAGAAAATACCAAAGATATCAACACATATCAATTGAAAGAGGTCTATGGGACATTAAGGGCATATGAGCTAAATCGCACCGATACAAAAGAGAAAACATTGAAAAGCAAAGAAGAGGAAATGCGTCAAATTACGTTAAAATCCGTAGTCGATGAAGGCACTTCAAGCTAAAATATGAATGATGAAAAACTTGATGATCTAGTTCTTCTTATTAAGAAATTGAAAAGTTTAAGCAAAAATCATCGATTCCAAAAGAAAGAAGAAAATAGAGGAGAAAAGAATCGATTCGTCGAAAAGAAAGTACTCCAAACGACATGGGATGAAAGTGATGATGATGACCATGAAGAAGGTGAAAGTCAAGATGAAATTATCAACATGAGCTTCATGGTTATTGAAAATGAGGTAAATGAAAATTGTTCATATGATAAATTGTATATCTTTTATGATGAAATTTTTGAAGAATTTGAAAAACTTGCTTTTAAACACTCTACTCTCAAAAAGAAAAATTCTTTATTGGAAAAAAAGGTAAATGAACTTTTAAAAATTCAAAATGATTTTGAAAAACGAAAAGTCAATTATAATTCTTTAATTAAGGAGAATTCTTTTTTACAAGAAAGAATTTTAGATTTGACTCAAATTATTCACAAATTTACTCAAGGTAAGAAAAATTTTGATTTAATGTTTGGTGAGCAAAAATGTATTTTTGATAAAGAAGGAATTGGATATAAACCATTTTTGAAACAAAAATCTCTTAAAAATTTCTTTGTTAAAACTTTCACTTCTCCTATTTCTAATGTGTCATATAATTTTTACAATAAAAATGGACATGTACCTTTTTATTGTTCTATCGAAAAGAGATTACATTTTGAAAACAATTATAAGTGAATTCAAAAATCTACTAACACTAACAATCAAGGATCCAAGGATGTATGGGTTCCAAAGACAAAAAAATTGAATTATTTTTGTAAATACCAAGGAAATTAGAAAGCAAATGGACTTTGGATAGTGGATGCTTAAAACACATAACCGAAAATCAAGCTTTACTGTCAAGATTTAAAATAAAGAATAGCGGTCATGATACTTTTGGAGATAATGCGATAGTAAAAATCATTAACATTAAAATTATTGGTAGTCATGCATCTCCCTTTATTGATTTGTCTTCTTAGTAGATAACCTTAGACGTTTGTCTGATGAATGTTATCTTATCAAATTTGATTCTTCCAAGTGCATTATTGAGGATACTACATCAAAAGAGGTAATATTTATAGGAAGTCGAAGTAAGAATGTTTATGTCATAAACACTAAGTTTAAATGCAGAGAAAAATGTTTATCGAGTTTAAAATATGATACTTGGTTATGAGATAGAAAATTAAGTCATGTTAGCATGAACCTACTTTCAAAATTTTCAAAACTTATTTTGTTAAAATGTTTGTAAAGTTTGAAATGTGAGAAATACAAAATTTGTGATGCATGAAAAACAAGTAAAGAGTTCTTTCAAATTAAAGTAGCATTTTTTTAACTACAAAATCTTTTTTACTTCTCCACCTGAATATTTTTGGATCATCTAGTATCACAAGCTTAAATGATAAACATTATGATTTTGTCATTATTGATGACTTTTTCTAGATTTATTTGAGTCCCATTTTTTAACCTAAAAGATGAAGTATTGAATGCATTTGAACATTCTTGTAAAAAGGTTAACAATAAGGGATACACTACTACTACCATTAGGGGTGATCATGGTGGAGAATTTGATAATATTGTTTTTGATGATTTGGGCAAAACTTTTGGTTGTGAACATAACTTTTCGACTCCTAAAACTCCTCAACAAAATGGTGTAGTAAAAAGAAGAATCGTACATTGCAAAAAATGGCTCGGACTATACTAAATGAAAATAGTTTACCAAAATACTTTTGGGCCGAAACCGTTAATACTACTTGCTATATTGTTTATAGAGTTTCAATTAGTCAAAAGAAAATACGAAACCCCCATGAACTTTGAAAAAATAGAATTTCAAATATCGGCTGTTTCAAGTTTTTTGGTTGCAAATGCTTCATTTTCAACACAAAAGAAAATTTTGAAAAATTTAATTCAAAATTCGATATTGGAATCTTTCTAGGTTTTTTCATCAACTAGAAAAACTTATACAGTTTTAACAAAAGAACTCTAGTTGTTAAAGAATCCATGCATGTCACTTTTGATGAAACTAACCTTCTTGATCGTGAGAAAGATATTAATAATGGTATAGGATCGAAAACTTCTTTTGAACAAATGACTATTCAAGACCAAAATAGGGAAGATCCAAAAAATGAACACTCCTATGAGCTCATCGATCAAAATGGATAAAGACGATCAAGGTACTTCCATAAAACATAACAAAATATCGAGGTATGATCGGATCTTTTATTTACTTAATCGCAAGTAGACTCGATATTATATTTAGTGTGTGATTATGTGCTATATTTCAACCCAATACTCAAGAATCGCACTTTAGTGCCATAAAACGAATTTTAGGTATCCTAGTGGCGTTAAGATATTACGTCTATAGTATTCTAAAGTTACTCAAAATTGGGACAATGTATTAAAATTTGCGAATAAGGAAAATCAATTGGCCAATTTTCTCATTAAACCTCTAACAATTAATAGATTTTCATATATTCAAAAAGGTTTGGAAATTATCAATAAATTTGTAGTATGTGGCTAAATTAAATTCTTGCTAAATGTTCTCTTATGATTGATTCTATGTGAATAATTAGTTGAAATGTATATAAATTTTACCCAAATGATTATGTTTTCATCATTTCATCACTCATGCTTTTATTATTATTTTACTATAAATGTGATGATTATCCTCTTATTCAAACTTGTATCTTGTTCATAATTGAGGGGGAATATATTACTATTTTTTATGGTTGATTTAAAATTTTGATCTTATATACAATAAACTGGCTCTCATATGTGCTATCATTTTGCTAATGATAAATGGAGAAATTGAGTAAGATAAATTTGAAAAGCATTAAAAATGGAGAATCTTTTATTGTTTCTTATGGTCGTCCTTTGATCTTAAATGATATACCTTTTTGCTTATGCCAAAATGGGGAAATGAAGTGAGATGATTATGCAGGTTTTGATTTAAAAAATAATATGCTTTGAATATATGATTATTGATTTGTAAAAGATAGGTGGAACATGAATTATATGATAAATTTATAATGTAGATTTCTTTATCAATACGATATCAATTGTTCAATCTTACATTACAAATCATCTTGTTTGTCATAATAAAAAAATGGGAAATTGTTTACCTATGGTCGATTTCATTCTTTGTGTTTTGATCATTACAAACAAAATTAATATTATTTCTAACAATTGATTTTGAGTGATGATAGTTCAATACTAAAATCAACACATCATAAATTGGACTTGAAATGAAGATCAAAGTGAAAGTTAAACATTCAAGTCAAATCATTCGAGACGACAGTTTAAAAGATCAAAATCAAGACTATCAAATCGGGCTCATAAAGAAGAACAAGATCAAGAATTTAAGAGCCATACATGAAAGAAACTTCGAAGTAAGATCAAGGACTGTGCTTTCGAGATCATATGTAAAGGTATAACGCTTAGATCTTTAGTAATGAATGACAATAGCTAAAAAATCATTTTGTGCAGGAAAAGTTATTTTCATATCACTTGCATAAAAGATTTTTGATCAAATGTAAGATTGATATTTTAAAGTGTACTTGAACTTAGATCATATTTCAAAAAAAAAAAAATTGATCGACGGTCAACCGGTGGAGGAGGCAGTCGACCAACCAAAAATAGCACGTCCGATTTTTTTTCCATTCTGACTTCTGATTTTTTCGTACAAATGATCATTTTGGTTATCCGAAAATTGGCGGTCGACCGGACCGGTCATCCGATTTGACATAAACTTTGGCATTTTGCATATCTATAATACCAACTCACTTCTCATTTATTAGTAGAACTTTGAGAGTATTCAATTGATATTCCTTTGAGTTTACATTTTTACATTTATTTCATTTATTTTTTCATTGCAAAAATTTTGATTATTGGATCAAACTTTTTGAATCATTTCTCTTATCAAAGTTTTTCATTTCTCTTTGTGCTTAATTTATCTATATCAATTTTGAAAGAAATATATTTTTGAAAAAGATTTTTACACTTGCATTGCATAAACTCTTTTTTTTCTTCTTCATATTGAAATTTTGATTGATTGAACTAAACTTGTAAAATCATCATATTAATCAAAGTTTTTCATCACCACTTGAGCTATCATATATTTCTATTCATTGAAGTGTTAGCCCATCTTAGTACTTAATTTGTTTGTATTATTTATTAAGAGAAGAATTTTATTGTAAAATCACTTTGATAAAGTGTGAGTCGTGTTGAAGTCTCTTAAAGATCAACATTGTATAAGGATCGGTGCTCCTTATTGTAAGTCACTGTGTGAGTCATATTGAGGTCCTGTAAAGCTCAATAGTGTGGGTCGTGTTGAAGTACCGTAAATCTCAACATTGTATAAGGATCGGTGCTCCTTGTTTGTAAGTTACCGGAAGCATTGTAAATGGTTTGATTGCACCATAAGTCAATTAATACAGTGAAAAGGTCTTGCTCTTGCCAGAGAGTTTGGTAACAGGGGATGTAGATCATTGTTTTGGATCGAACCTCTACAAATATATCGTTTGCATCATTTCTCCCTTTTACTTTTCACTTTTATATTTGGGCTTACTATTTGAATTAATCTATTTAGTCTTTACTTGCTTGAATTTAGATTAATTTTTCGAAAAAATTTTAAAAACCAATTCACCCCCCTCTTGGTTAGTTATTCTCGGGCTAACATTGAGTAATAAGTAAGTCGAGTTTCACCTATTCACTATGACGGTTACAAATTTTTTTGGATTCCATATCAAATTGAGTACAATATTCTTCGAGTGCTTTTTTCTACTTGGTGATATAGTAATATATACTATTGCATTTCTAATTCTACCCATTTGATAGCCAATATGCTTCATACCATCTTGCCTAATTAGAGATGTGACACGCATAACGAATATGAAATAGAAAACCACCAATGGATTAAGAACCCTACACAGTTTATCAATAACTAGCTTACTAACACTTGCATTATCGAACATAAAGCAATGTATTTTAGATTCACGCCAATATTCTTTTACAATTTGCACGATAGCATTATGAGCAAATTCAATTATTTTAAAAGCAATTATCTTCTATGCATAACCCAAAGTGAGTCTATGCAGTGTGCAACTGTAGTTATATAACATTTTTTATTAATGTATTCCCATATATCTGATGTAAACGATATAACACGACCATAGTTTTGTAAATCATGTATCATTTGTTTCTTGTGCCTAACAAAATAATCTATGCAATTGAAACAAAGAGTGTTTTACTTGCCCTAACGTACTTTGGTTGAAAATGTTCTTGCATGAACCTTGTGAAATGTTGGTTGTCCACTATGCTTAGTGGCAACTCAACTCTGGCAACATATTTTACCATTCATTTACGACAATTTTCTTTCGAATAGAGCCATTTCTAAGAGTATCTCCAAGAAACTCTTTAAACATGAAATGCTTTCTATTTTAAAGAGTCAACATTTAAAATCATGCTCAAAGATACTCTTTAAATTAACATTTTAATTTGGAGAGTGGGTTTGACTCTATAATTAAATTCATTCAAAGTGTTTCAATTTTTAATGTAGGAAATCAATAAAATAATTTAAAGAAAAGCTTCTTAAAATAAAAGATAAAGAAAAAAATAAATATTTTTTGGGAATAGTAAAATTAAGTGTTAAATATAAAGAGTTTGTTGGAGTACTTTAAAATTTTAACTCTCTACATTTATAGATGTTCTCCAAGTGATAAAATATACTCTTTAAAAATAGAGAGTCTCTTGGAGATACTCTAAGTGTAGTAATATTAGTACTAGAAGAAGGAGTACCAAATTGCAGTTGTGTTTATGTTTAGCCAACAAGTCCATGTTTGGTTGAACATTTCACGTAGTGTTGGTTGAGGTGGATAGTTCCAATTTCCTTTTGTCATGCCAATCTTGTTTGGTAATATTTACAAACTGCTTTATATTTCTAGACTTCGTCGACTGTACGTCCCGTTGAATTCAGTTCGAAGCGTTCCTAACACTTCGCAATTTTTTTAGACTTTCGCTTCCCTGTTCTGTCGGGTGTTTCAAGTTCTAGCCCCACTTCTTCATCATTAACCAAATCAATTGGATGATTACTTTCGTGAACATCATCGAAACTCAAATCGTCTAGAATGGGATGTAGTTGAAATCGAAGAAATCATTATGAAATTGAAATTGTGGTGGTGTCATAGGCGAGTTGCCACCGAACAAGCCCTCAATGTAAGAATTGGGATCCATTTGTATGAAATAAAATTGGAATCCATAAGGATGAAATAAAATTATAGTAGTATAGATAATGGAATGCAATGGATGAATTTTAAAGGTGAGATAAAATGAGAAAATATATATAAAAAAAATAGAAATGTAATAGATGAATAAATAGATTGATGATTGAATAACGAAATAACTAATGAGGAATGAAATTGAGACTTGAGAGTAAATACTTAGATTGGGAAATACAGAAGATAGATCATAGAGAATTTTATGTGAATAATGGATTGAAATGAGGAGTATCTATAGAGTTTTTCCAAAAAAAAAAAAAAATTGTGACCGTTGGGGACCCTATAGTCACTGTTCATGGGCGAGCCCACAAGGCACTCGCCTTCTCAAACGGTCAGGGTCGATCTCTACATGGCATGTCGGCTGAGATGGTGCATCACTTCGACTACCTATGTTTGGTGGCCTTGATTGGGCTGGGTAAGATAGCAACGTAGAATAGAGCCTAATTTTATTTGCTAATTGACTGTCACGTGATCAATGCTTGGAGCCTCATCGAATGAGGCATAACATACATGTTTGGTGGATTAGACAGTATACTAAAATAGACAATTTTAACATTTTTCATAACAGTTCATTGTAATTAGCCCTGTAAGTTTAATACTGCCAAGCTAAATTAGCCTATGATTGGCTTATGTTCATCTATTTATAATTTAATTGTTGATAAATACTTTCAAAACATGCTTTTAACCTACCTAAATGAAATTAAATATAGTTAGGACTCATTAGGCAAGGCAGGACATTTAAAAAAATCAAAAAGTTGCTTCTACACACATTTTGTACATTTTCTAAAAGTATTTTATCTGACTAGAAGAATATATGACAGAAATATAGAGACACATTCTTGAAATTGTGTGTTTTCACTTTTACCTTGTATAAAGTTCTCTTTGAATATAAAACATTATCCCAAACTGTCGTGTTCAATTTTTCATCTACTTTTAGTGATATGTATGTTTGTGTATAGAGGCATGTGTAAAATATTTCATAATCAATTTTTTTGTGCCTAACACAGCGATTTTCCCGTTGATATTTCTTTATCTGAGAATAGTTTTTAATATGAAAGCACAAAATTAAAGGAAATTGATACAAAGTTCTAAACAAATCGATTTATTTAAAAATTGTTCTTTAGAAGTTATGTCCCGTGTGTTCTTCCTCTTAATAAGTGGACCTTAAAATATGAAAGCATTTCATGGTAGTGAATCTTTACTTGTGATCCGAGTTGAGGAGATGTAACAAGTTCCCTTCCAAAGTGAACTACTAAGCCCATGTTCGGTATCGATTAAAAATCATATTTTAATTTAAGTTAAAGTCAACAATTAATTTTAATCACATATTTTGTGAATTTCACAACTTTTCAACTACATTTAGCTTTTATTTGTCTACCATTATTTCAAAAAATTGTTTGTTATAGTAAGATTCTCCACCACACATTCACTCAATAAATATTATACACACTAATCAATAAAATTACTTTACTTTTCAACCACACATTTTTCAAAAAATACTATTCATTACTCTATTTTTCTCCCAATAATGGGAGACAAACACACCCTTAGCATGTGTTTGGCACCCATTTTGGGGAAATTATAAATTTTGGAATAGTGATTGATGGAACAATATGTGGTTGGAAAGTAATGAAACGTTTTGAATTTATGTGTAATATTATTTTATTTGGAGAATGTGTGGTTATAATTAAGAAAGAGAAAATTTTAATATATATATATATATATATATATATATATATATATATATATATATATTGGAAGCCAAACACTCTTTTAATTCATTAATTTTTATTAAAATTTATTAAAAACCTAATTTTAAAGTAATCCACATAGTCAAGTCAAGCATTCTTCTTTTATAAAAAAAGAAGCCGAAAAATTAGGGTAGAAGAAAGCCAATTAGCAATGAAATTTCAGCTAACCTTTTGACTTCTTGTCTTTGAAAATATAACCATTTTGTCCCGCTGGCACTAGTTCATTCAAGGCCACTTTTCTATTTTTCTAGGATGTAACTACTTTTTTGTTTTTGTTTTTTTTGTGAGAAGTGAAAATTATTTCTTGCGAAGTGACACGCTTAAATAAATGAATATGTTTTAAATAAAATTTATAATGATCTCTCTCTAAAATAAAAGAACAAAGTTGGACGGACACAAGTATTACACATTGTCAAACGCAATGATCATTAATCAAATTTAGCCTTACCTCAACGAAGCCGCTACAATATTTGAGCTCATTCAATGTTTCAAAGCTTGGACGGTTTGTTATCTTAGCCATTTTAGTACCATGAGATGATTCACGATTACAATAGATCTCTCAATCGTTTTGATCTACAACAACTATTTTTCTTATTTAATAATATTTAGTGCATATGTCTATCCAACGCACAAAAAAGTTGGAAGTGTCATCAAATTTCGTGAATTATGCAAGGTCAGATGAATTGTTGTCAATTTTATTGTGATCATTAGGCCATCTCCAGCGCTGCATCAGAATTTGCACCAAACTAAAATTTATCTCCAACCATTACATTAAAACTTACATCAACTCAACAGTGTTTAATCATTTTCTTCTCTTTTTTTTTAGTAATATATTTGTTCGAAAACTTATTTATTTATTTATTTTAGAAGTACATAAATTACTAAATAAATAATTACGTTAAATTAAGGAAAATATTAAATTCATTAATAAATATATTATTAAAATATAGTACAATTATTAGAATCACTTCAAAAATGAAAAATATTATATCATGCCATTAAAAAATAGTCAATGCATTTCGAATTTGAATATTATGGTATTACGAAGTCGAAATATCATTGAAATTTAATTCTCGAAATTCGTATGTTCTTCCCACAAATGATCGATTAATGCATTTCGAAGTGCAATGTGAGCCTCTTTATCCTTGATTTGTTTATGACGAGCAATGAATTCTTGAAAGCGATAATTTTCTTCTTCAACCAACTCAACTTCTCGACTTGGCGCTTCCGTCCATTCTCGAACTGGTGCATCAACATTACATTCGTCCTCGATAATCATGTTATGCATGATTATACATGCAGTCATGATATCATGTAATACATATTTTTCCCAAAACCTTGCCGGTCCTTTCATTATTGCAAACTTCGATTGTAGAACGCCAAATGCACGTCCAACATGTTTTTATGTATCGTTTTCTTTAAATAAAACTAGATTAATGTAGGTATGTGATTGTTGTAATATATTTCGTGTTAACTATAAATAATCGTGTTTGTTATATTTTAGATTTTTTAATTCTTATTTTAATTAATTCAATAATTATTATTTTTAACATTTAAAATTTATTTTAAATAATAATAATAATGCATAAAATAATAATAATATAACACAAATGACATAAATACCCTCTAATAATTCTTTTGACAAATGAAAAAAGTGGGTAAATTGGACTTTGCAGAAAATGGTGCAAAATTTGGTGTCACATCGGAGCACTTTTTTACCAAATTTTGGTGAAATTTGATGTTTTGATGTTGCCATTGGAGATGGACTTACAATCAACTTTTTAACAGCACACAAGCTATATCTTCACGTCCATGAGAACCAACAATGAAAGTGAGAAAATTTATCCTGGTATCCCATCATGTTCGAAGATCTGAAAAAACAAATACAAAGCATAGATAAGTAGAAAATAATTGTCAAAACTTTGTGCACGTCTATAAATGTCTTGTTGTCGAAAGGGGCTGGGTAGGGGTGCACCCCTATGGGAACGTGGTCACTATTTCAAGATCTCATAAAATGGTAGCTACAGATGTTGCTCTCTCTCTCTTTCTCTCTCTCATACATACACACAGAGTCTAATATTGAATTGCATGTAGAAGGAGAGTTTCAAGCAGTTGCAAATCATCATGGCTCCAAACACAAATTTCTTCTTGTTCAGACAAAACTAAAAGGTACTATATACATATATCTCTGTGTCTGTACTAATTCTCTTTTTAGTCACTTGTGCTATATTGGTGAAGAAGAAGGAAAGTGAGCAATGCTGTTGCTGTTGCTGTTTGTATTCCCATTTTATATACATACATAATAATTTGGTAATGCTATTTGTGAATATCTTTGATGAAAATGATTGATATCTTCAGAATTGTATTATTGTCAATGTTGAGTTCAAATCTTCTTCAGACATTACTTGTATTCAATTTTGTCTTTCTTTCAGCCTATCATTTTCTCTTCCCTAATTTGTTTGGTAAAAACACATCACGCCATAGATGTTATGGGCTTCTTTTTCTTGATTCATTTTTGTCTCTGTGTTGGTTATTTGCTATTTTTGTTCCATAACTAACCCTATTTCTCTCTTCCAGTGTGCAAAGTTTTACCAGGAAAAAAAATGCAAATTTTGTCTGAATTCTGATAATTAATTTGTGTTGGACATATTCTGTCTCTTGCTACTTCTTTCTATATATTATAGATGATTGTTTGGAAAAGGGTTTTGGACTTTTAGGCCAAGCCAAACATACCGTGAACACTTGAAATTAAGCTGCATTATTCAGTATTTTGGATTTGATGGGAAGTATTATATTCATTTAATTTAGTCCAAAATATATCTATCAGTTTGAAGAATGCAGATTTTAAATTTAATTAACATTTTGTGTAATGTATTCTTGGTGTTTAAATTATATCTCCACCATCTAAACTAATTTATTATTTAATTATGCAATATTCAGTAGAGTAATGCTATTTAGCATCACTTGTGTTTAACACCAGTCTAGATGACAGCATTAGTGATATTAAGAGTGTGTTTGGTAGGGATTTTTGGAGGAAAAATTGATTTTTGAATAGTGATGTGATGAGAAATGTGTGGTTGAAAAAGAAGAAAAAAATATTGATGTGATGGAAAATATTATTTTATTGAAAAATATGTAGTTGAAAATAAGAATCGATTTACTGTAGAAAATGAGAATTTGTACCAAACAGGCTCTAAATTGTCTTTTCAATTAAATACAAGGAAGTAGGTCCCCTTTAATAGGAGCTACGATATGCTTCCATTTAAACTGGTGTTCGATAGTATTGTTCTATTCAGTAATGTAAAATGGATAACTAAACTTTTTTTGTGAAACCTCATTTACCCTAGTTTTCATAAGCAGAAAAATCTTTACATTTTGATCAATATACTAATGATTTAAAAAATCTTATGTCCATTAAATGAATATTAACTCCATGATAATCTTACTAATCATATTATTCTATATATATCAATTTTATCTTATAATTATCTCATTATTTAAATATGATTTCTTTCTTCTAAAAAAGTAATTCTACAACAAAAGCATGATTCTACAAAACACCACCAGATCCACACAATACAGGAGGTGGTGGGTTTTTTTTTCATTTTTTATTCCGATGAGTCCCACACATGTGAGCAGGTGTAAATCATTTGTAAAAAAGGTTCTGTACATATGATTTTTCCCTTTTACAACATACATTGGTAAATAATAATTGATTAAAAAGGGGTTTTTAATTTGACTGAAAGGTCAAAGCAAAGTTCTTCGTGAAAAGCAACCTCGTTAGTGTAGGCTAATTTGCTGCAAAACACGCTTCCCTTTGTTCAATCCACACATGAATGAATTTTAGGCCACAAAACAATCTTGGGGTAGGGTTTGGTTTGGATTGGTTGCAGTCTCGAAAAAAACAAAGAAAGGCCTCGGAATTGATGCCTGTCATTTGTCAGCGAGGTCAGGTACCCCTCCCCTCCCACCACATCCTCTCAGGGCCCTGCACATAAATACATGATACCACAGAGCTGAAACAGTTTGAAATGGTGATTGGTGAACACGAGGAGAGGATAGAGGAGGGATTTCTTCAATTCTCAAGGCTAACAAAGGGAACCAAAACAGGACAGAGATTGCTTGCGCAAATCTAGCTAAATTGGCAATAGGACTTTGGGTCAAGTAATGTTTTAAATAGTAGAAAGTTGGGGTGGGATGCGTATATATCAATGTACGTGCCTAAACCGTACAAACACCGAACCCATATTTTCATGCTTATTTATTTGGCCATGCTATGCTGAGACAGACGGTCACGGCGTAATCCAATACACACAAACAAACACAAAGCAAAGGCCTTATGTCCTCAGTCTTCTCTTGTACTGCCACTGAAGAAATAGGACAAAAAATACCTATCAAAGCCTCTGAAAAAAATAAAATAATCTTGAATAAGAGAGAAAATGGTTTTCAATCCCAAAACACTGCCTTTGTTTTCTCACACTTCTTCAAGAAACCCCTTTAAATTATCTTGAAAATGGGAGTTGAAAAAATCCATCTATTTTGTGTTCACAGGGTAAGAGGGTTTTGCAGGTGGCGACAAGGGAAGTTTTGGCATATAATGAAGCCTGATGCTACAATTTTTGTTGCAGCTTTCAAGAAAATGGTGGTGGAGCAATTGCCTGTTTTTTCTGGCTCTTTTCTGAGTGGGGCTCGTTCCCAAAATCCATATTTGCAAGTTGGGTTTCGTTTCTTTCTCCCCTTCTGTTACCTAGGTGGCCTTTGACGACGGCGGCGGCGGTGCTAGTGGTGGCGGCGGTGTGATATTGGCTGGACGGCTCAATCTTTATTTGTGACATAAATTTTTGTTCTCCACTTCATTTGGCTAATCACCATGTTTATAAACAATGGATTTGCAAAGAGTTCATATTACAACTCATCAAGGTTGGCTTTTAATTTCCAATTTCTTATATTCCAGTTAGCATTGAACTGATTATATATCAATCTCTCCCTTTACTTGTTTCTTAATGATAATTTGAAGCGAACACAATTAATTTCAGCATTAATTTATGATAATTAGATCAGAAAAGTGACATTATATATGAATATTCTTCATATTTTGGCCACAATAATTATATGAGTACATATGTTATTATTGTGAAAATTCTTAATTATTGTAACATAATTAAAATTACTGCATAATTGAAGATATTATTCTTGTCTCAATTTTTTTATTTGTTTACTATGTAATGTACAAAACGTGCCTATAAGTATATAGTTAAGCAAAATAATCTTTTTTAATGTGCAAATTTCATTGAAGGGGCTCTTGGAGTTCAATTGTAGAACAAATTAAACTAACGAAAGGAGCAACTATTATTTCAAAACTCTTTATTCAACGTAATCATTTTCAATCATACATTCAAATAATAAAATATTTTACTCGTAAACTCAATTTTTTTTTAACCACGAATTCTTCAAAAAATTTCTGCTTAAAACATTATTTTTCCTAAATAATGACCCTCAAACGAAGGCTTAGAAACCAACATAGAGACGTCCACTCGTTTATAAGATCGGAGAATTGTAATTTGGCTCTAATTCTTTCGTCGTTTGGTAGATCTAACATTCCTTTGTTATCATATTCTGAAACTAGAACACAATCTTTCGATTTTTTCTTTTATTTCATTTTCTCCCTACTGATCTCTATGCATTGCTAATAAACCATGTATAGACTGCGCAACAAGATGGAAGGATGGCATGAATATCATAATATTAAATCTCAATTTGGTTCTTATTTTTTGAAATTCATTTTAAACTCAATTTTGATTAAATGTTCTACATGTAATCGTATTTTTTTGGCCACCAAGTATTCTTAAAAAAACACTTATCACCAAATTTATTTTCAAAAAATTTCTATAAAAAAGGGGCTAAATTTTCTGCTAAACCCCGTTCAGGAGGGATTAAAATCCAATTAAAATTGAAAATATAGTCGTTATTGGGTCTCACTCGTCTAATAAAAGTCAACAATAACGACTATATTTTCAATTTTAATCTGATTTTAATCCCTTCCAAACAAGCTTTTGCATATTTGGGTAGTAAAATGACAAAAGAAAGATAAGAAAAGATGAGGTTAGGATAACCAATTTGTTGATTTCAATGAAATGTCCTATCAATTTGAAAACATGGAACTCTTCTATCTTTGCACCATAAGTGGCTAGGTTGTAATCTTGAATAACGAGTTTGATCTTCTGTTCATTGCGATGTGATAAGATGTGATGTTATCACGTCATATCTTCACTATCGATGTGATATTGTCACATCAACAGTAGATATTATCAGCATGTCTGGTAGGAATTCTTGCTCAATTCTAATTAATATTTTAGTTTGTAGTGGTAAGTGGGACCCGCCTGTGAGAAGGTGGGTCAAATGTTGCGGCTGACATGATCTCTAACGGTAGGAGAATTGATTTTTGTGGTGAGGAAAATTTTTACCAGACAGGCCCTATATCTCATGTTCTTGAAAAAATGTATTTTGAAAAAAAACGAGAGATTAAATAATATCTCAATTATTGATGTAACGTGCGAAAAGCATACTTAATTATCATTTTATGCCTATTGAATTGGGAGTGATTTTTTGTTTGTTTTCAGAGGTCAAGTTTTTGGAGGGACTTGTCAATTATAATTATTGTTTATGTTATGCCTATGTTTTGCTAATACTTATAAACTATCAAATGATTTTGTATTCACGTATTTTGTGAAATTCATAAGTAATATTTACTTTATTTACTATTATTTTTTATTTATTTATAAATTAAATAATTTATAATTACTTTCCAAATAAACTTTTAGATGTTTTCAAATACTCGAAAAATTCAGTCACGTAGGGACAAATGTTCATTCATCATCATCACATATTATATAAATAACGAGCAATGCTACATTGCCAGGGGGGGAGTGACACCCCCCCTGACAGATTACTCACATTGGGGGGGAGGGGTACTTTTTTTTTCATTTTTTATTTGCCCGGGCCCCACGTCGGTCCCACCCTCTTTGTGAGGGTCGGTCATCCAAGTGGGCAGCCGTTTTCTGGCAAAGGAGCAAAATTCATAAATAACAATGTATCGTGAAAACTGCGAACTGTATTACTGCACCTAAGGAACTGTCATTCTCATTCGCAGACTGATTATATATATATATATATATATATATATATATATATATATATATATATATATATATATATATATATATATATATGTTTGTATATCATATATGCACATACATACATAGATATAGATACATAATATACATACATACAAGAAGAAAAATCAAAATCTGCCTGCATTAAGGTAAAAGTTCGTTGTTTACGGAAAAAAGTCGGTAAGAAGGGATAAAAAAAAAAACAAATACACATTGCCAACTTCGTCTATTATAGGAGAAAAAAAGTCAATAAAAAGTCAGTTTGAAGTGTTTATTACATTTTAATTGCATTTTCGAAGTAGTGTTATTATACTTCTTCGCTGATTAAAGTTAAACAACATAGTTAACAATGAATTAAACATAAAAATTCAAGAAAAAAATAATTATTCGAAACAATAGGCATGAAAAATTAAATATCATAGTAATACTTCGAAAAACTTTCAAGATCCTGTTAAATAAATGTAATATTATATATAGGAGTGGATGTTTTGAAACATCCACTCTTATCATTTGTCAATGTCCTTCCATTATACACAGAATGAGGAATGTCATGTAGGAGTGGATGTTTCAAAACTTGAGACGAGCTGATTCTCTTATTGTGTGTTTCATGGGTATCTTAAGAAAGCAATAAGTCATGAGTACGGGGAACTCTTACCGATGTTGACGTGGCAGTAAATGATTGGATTGTTTTTTTTCTCTCTCTTTCCATCTTTCACTCAATTCCCGCCATGTGTTACGTGTCAAATTTTTTTATACTTGTAGCGTGATTGAACCTAAAATCGTTTCATGTAGAGTCTAATATTGCATATCAAATGTGTATTCAATGTATTACATTCACGAAGCAAAGCAAAGAAACTTGACATTAAAGAGAAGTAAAGACAAAACGAACGGGAAAATATGAGTTTTTCTTATTTGACATAAAAAAAAGAATAAAAAGAAAAGATTCCCCATGTCTCCAACCAACACAGAACTTGCAGCAATTCCTTCTCCAGACCATAAAGCATGTATGAACAATGATATGTATATATACTATTTGATTCTATAGTACAACAACAGATCATTTGTTTCACAGCTTTTGCTTTCAGTTTGTAGCAGGACAATACATGTAAGGATTGTTTGTCCAGCAACAAGAATGAATGAACTCAGCAAAGAATATTTGTCCCCAAAGTCTCTGGTGAGTAAAGATTTTGTAAATCAGAATAAGAAGAGAAAAATAGGTCAAAGAAATCTGAAAAGATTATTCCAGAGAATGAAATTACTTTATCCAGAACATGTCAAGACATGCACAAAGTGAAAACCACAAGTTTTACCTTACATAGCATGTGAAAAACGGTTGATTACATTCAAGCTAATATGTATGAAATGGATTTTAAAATAAAAAAAAGACCGAGTTAACAAAGCAACAGATGCACAGCAATATTTTTCTACAACAAAAGATTCCGGTCTCACCAAACAAGATTGGTCTGCTCTCAATACGGTTGTCGTCTGTGCTAAGGTTTCAAAAAACAATGAACAGCAAATTAATCATTGACAGACAGAAACTTAAATTACTGGCAAGCATACTTGCAAAGTTATAAACGGAAAGGTTTGCTAGCATTACAAGAAACCTTGTTATGTTTACACCAATATGTTATTCACAGACAAATCGACTGTAATAAATATTAACAGAGCTCAATGGCATTGCAAACCATCAAGATGCGCTACTATGTAATATCGGAGAATTCAACTAGACAAATGCTTCAAATGACTTGTACGAAAGGCATAATGTGCACCTCTTCTCAAGTTGGTGCTGATTTCAGAACGAGATTAGCAAAATTTATCCACAAATTAAGATGCCACATAACCTAAGTTGAAGAAACTTGGCAGTAGTGAATGAAGTTCCAGGGAGAATTTACACAACATAACACAAAATTCATCTATCACTGTAGCTCAGATTATTCTCTTAGTAAGATGTCCACAAACAACTCATTACCTTTTTTTCTAGCCATCATATAAGAAAATAATATCAACAATGATCTAACTTTATTTGTATTTTGTTTTTAACCTCTCTTAACTTAATATTTACTCTGTTTTTTACAACTTCACAGCATAGATTCACCTCCATCTGAAATTATTGTGACAGCAATGAAGAATGAGATTGTTAACTCGACAACTTCACACAGCTAGATTTAACTTCTTTTAACAACTTTGCACCAAAGTCTTCACAGCTATCGGTATTATTATATTAATAATAAAGAAAATCAACGCCACGGTTACACTAAAAGATGAAGAGCTTCAAGAATGCATAATCTCCACAATTGGATATCAAATGCCAAAACCAACACCACAAAATGTCAGATCTCTAAAACTCTGAGCAGACAAACAATAATAAAAGACAAACCTAAAAAACTTGCATTCTAAAAATTTTCCCCAAAACCTGAAATGATTATTGGTACCATCATAATTCAATAATCAGGACAACCCACCTCAGCTAGCCAGGATACTCAAGCAGCTGCTCAAGTCCACTACATTTGTAGACCTAACTCAATTGGCTATTTGAAAAGTTAAATATATACACAGCCCCAAAATAACATAACAATACAGCAAGCGCGTACAAGCTTACATCCATGCTGAAGCATACCTCACCTCAAGGCCATCATTCTAAACATGACTAAAAGTTAGTTTGTCAAAATCAAGCTATAGCTATGGGACTGGGAATATGTGCCCCATGTATCATGTGGGTAAATTTTGAAAAGCTCCATTAATTTCAACTTGAAAAGGTAAACAATGAGACGAAAAGGTACTTGGCATGAACCCCTACCCACCAGTACATGGGATAAAACACATATAAGGCAGGGAGGGGGACATCTGTCATCAACGTTACAGCAACAGCTTTTGACACGAGCATTCAAGGAAGATAAATGTCAAGGTATACCTTAATGTTGAAACCCAGCGATTTTTAATGTTCTCATCACAATTATAGCCAATTTTCTATGTAAGACTGAACCCTGAAGTCTCAAGATGATCAAA